>JASCZW010000090.1:0-304335 GCA_034211315.2 Aedes japonicus | reverse complement strand
CGTAGGACCGTTGTTGTTCCGTTGGCGGTGCTGGCTTGCTTGGGACAATAGGCCGCGATGATGGTGATAGGAGCCGATGGCAGTTTCGACCTCGACTCCGATGGCTTCGATTGACTGCAGCTGAAGACTCGGAAGCAGATGGTAGTTGATGTTGTTAGCGCAGGGCGATCGCAACTCCTCCTCCTCTAGAGCCGCTTCGATCAAGTCGCACAATCCGGTATCCTGGGATGAAAATGGTGAGTTCCGGCTTGAGATGTGTCTCGGTGACGATGGCGATGTCGATGGCCTTCCTGTTAGGAAGTCACTGAGCTCAATGTTTTGTTCCGATGGAACAAGCATTCCAGTTGAGGATGCTGATGGTGCGATTACGGTCCATATTTGAAAATAAATTTCATCGTCACGGATGTGGCGGCTTTGAGCTGTTCCTCCGTGGAGCGGCAGGAACTTAGTTGGCGGTAGAGCTCTTGGGCGAACTCGACCATTTGCTCCGAGTCGTAGAGCTGTCCATCGGCGGGTGGTTGCGTGGAGGTACTGCATCCCGGATTGGCCCAGCCTGGACGAGGAGCCGGCGTGGAAGTGGTGGCGGCTGCTGCAAATCGATGCTGAACGGAGGCTGATGGGTGGTTTGCTTGGCGGTGATTCAATGGGATCGGCAACAGATTTGGCACCTGGTACCGGAGCGACGGGACATTTTCTTCATCCAGTCGAGGTGGCGGACGGCGTTGCCCAGGCCGGGACTTAGTGGACGCCTGTTTGCGTATCGCCAGAAACTCCACACGTTTGGGACAGGCTCGGTTGTTACCTTCGTGATTGGCGCCGCAGTTGGCGCACTTTGGTGGTGTTCCTTCATCCATTGGTGCACAATCCATGGTAGTATGTGCTCCGGCACGCTTGCCGCAACGTGGTTTCATGTGGCAGTTTCGAGTTCCGTGGCCGAACACAAGTCAGTTACAACACTGCGTCACGTCGTGCTTTCTCGGGCGATACCGGTCCCACTCGACAATCACGTTGAAAAGGGCCCGTATTTTCAACAGGTCCGCCATCGTGATGGAACCTTTCTCCAGATGGACCAGATAGTTGGTCCCGATGATTTCCCTGTTGTTGACGTCTGATCGGGAACACCTTCACAGGTTAAAGAGCGGCCGCTTGCAGCTCCTTGACTATTTCCTTCGGAGTGAATTCCGGAAGGCCACGCAGAATCACTTTCAGCGGCTTGTTTCCTGGTGCATCGTGCGTATAGAACTCATATCGCTTTGCGACTAGATGAGCTCCAACAGCACGGTAGTCGGTTTCCGTTGGGCACATGATTTTTGTGCCGTTACTGCACAGCTTGTAGAGCGGATTAACTTTAATCGCTGCAAGCTCCGTTCTTAGAGCAGCGATGTTTCTTGACGACATGCTGTCATTAATTTTCTCCAGACTGAGACATATTGTGGACAACGCCCGTAATTTTGTTTCTTCGTCTACGATCTGCCTTTCTTGCGGCATCACCGCACTCCAACTTCCTTCTCGGATGAGGGTCATTTTCATCGCAAATGCCCAGGAAACGTAGTTTTCTCACCCCTTTAGTTTTTCTATCGTCAAGGGAACACATCACGGTCCAGCTCCAGCACGGTCAACTCGCCGATCCGCTTCTTGGCGTGGATTCACGTTTTCTGCTGCGCTTCCGGTGTCCCCAACCGGCTTGAGTAATCGTCTTCGCTTCAATTAACTTTCTTTTCAGAACTTCACACAGTTACGGCCATAGTCCTGGGCCCATAACCTTTGGTAATAAAACAGGTCTTGATTGTAGAAAGGTTGACAATTTAATGCGTTTATTCAAATCTAATTTATCTAAGCCTACTGATCACGGACTACTTGATCCACAACATGAACAAAGCCAGCAAAAAATGATCCAAATGCCAATTAGTTTGTCTTAACCCCTCCTAAAAGGAATAATGAACCACGTGCCAGCTGCAGCTACCGCTGTTGAGGACTGATAACTGATTCCACCAGTCAATTCTTTGAATGCCTTCCAGTTGACGGCCGGGTCATCTATAGAACACTGAGCTATCTTCTTCGGCAATGCTGGAATTGCAGAAAAACACTGTTTCATTTCACCGATAAAAACCAACCAAAAACAAATTAGTACATGTTCACGGTGATTGAACCCAGTCACTGTTTCATTTTGTTTATCAGACCGTTGGACCGAGTAGATGACAAACAGAAGCTACTTAAGTTATCTATTTGAAAAAAGGTTGCTGACTTTTTCCCGCATATTTCCCGAACGTTTTGGACGCCCGCATTTCCCGTTTACCCGAGTCTGTGGCCACCCTGCAATGGTTTGATCCAAAACTTCCTCATTACAGTCATATTAGACATTTCTCACATAAATCGTAAGTCACGTATGTTCGTCCACGTTAAAATAACTAATACATATTCATAATATTAAGTCCTAATTAAGCTGTTAAACAGAGAATCAACCTTGCACCTCACTTTTCAAATCTGGCTCCAGATCAAATTGTTTTCCCTTGAAGAACTCCACCATGACTGCGGTTTCCAGCAGGTTTGGATTTTGTTTCACAAACAAAGCGTTCCAAGCATCGTCTTCGATATCATTAGATTCACTTGGCAAGGTGCAATCGTCTTGTTGCATCGATGAGCTATCCAACGGACTGTTGCTGGGGTCGGGAGAGGAAACCGCACCGGTCAAGAGACTGAAGTCATCATCCGCTTCGTTGCCGCAGTGTGTAGCCATCGGGGAAAAGACCACCATCGCTAGAGTCCACAGGCGACTGTCGTGCATCTTCTTTTGAAGCCAATATTTGATAATGTCGAACTCCGAGTCATCCGCGTCGCATCGCTCCTGTTGTTGAATTTCCCGAATTAAATCTGCCATATCCGATTCCGGCGAACCCTCGCCGAGCATTTCCGTGAGCAAGGCATTCATACTGAACTCCCCGATGCTTGCGACATGGATGAGGAAGGTGTTTCACTGTTTTGCTGACCATCGCTGGACGTCCTCTCCGACATGGTGTAGATCGATTGAAGGAATGTGATTACTTTTTCTCTCTTGTTGGGGTCGAACAACTTGGAACCGCGGAAATTCAATCTAGGGTCCATGTAGAGGGCAGCTTTGTATGGTGCCAGATCCTCCAGCGTTTTCAGATGAGTCTCCATTGCTTTCAGAAGCTTATCTCGGAATTGATTGATAGCAATGCAGCGAATTCGACCATAAGCTAGAAGCCATTGCAGGTGAAAATCACTCAGACTGGAGTTCCCGATCCGGACGGCACAATCATACAGTGGTTCGAAAGCCGTAACAAATTCATCAACTAGATCCCAGTGCAAATACAATGCATATCCCGGGTAGTGAGTGGTAAACTGTTCAAAGAACGAACGATCATCTTTCAATGCCTTCATCATAAGGTACGTTCCAAAGCCATAATTGTTCTTATCCGGAATAGGCGGATATCGACCTTGCCATGTCTGGAAGTACCGCTTATACTCGTCATAACGAAAACTCTTCACCATTTCGATAATTTCCTCAATAGTTTCTGCAAAATCTTGAATTGCTTCCGTGGCCACCATACTGAGGAGATGACGACCGCATTGAAGTACCGTTACGTCATTCAGGGACGCATTGTACTGGCCCAAGATTTCGATAAACTTTGATTCGTCCACTTCGGCTAGCTGAAACTGGTCCAGTTCATCCGATGTACTCTGTACCAGATCGACCCTCCCATAGTCGATTGAAATGGTATAGATTTGCCACTGCTCAAGTCCACACTTTTCTTTAATTTTATTAACTCGGTTTTCGAGATCATCGCATGATTTTGTTTCGTCCAGCACGATGATACCTACAATTAAAAGCATTTTATTAACGAAAATTGTTCTAACATCTCAATTCCAAACATACCCAGCGTGCGCTGGCAGATGTGAGTATCCTTCATATAAGAACAGGTGACCTTCACCAAATACTGTCCATTCTTTCCCATGATTCCATGCAGCTGTAGAGAGACCATCCGCCCAAGCAAGTCCTCGCAAATAATCTTCTGCATTCGATTGGCCGTCTGTTCGACAAACCCCCGAACCTTACCCTCATCAACACTCATCTTGTATACGTCCAGCTGTGGTCCCATGATTTCCTGCATTCCCTGCCACGTAACACAATCAAAGGGCAATCGCATGACACGTTACTAACCGGATTAAGCCACACATAATCGAAACCGGCTCGCCTTTGTAGACGTTGCCTCGTAAACAGCACTGGATGGTTTCTGGACCTTTTTATGTTCATGGTAGTGTTTCCCCACCTCGAGCTTCTTGTACACCTCCGTATGCAATGCAGCAATATGTCGCGCGAAATTACCCGGCGTGAACTTGTCCAGTGGCTGCTTATAGGTACAGTGATCTGTCACCGCACATTGGTAATCAGTTTCGGTGACCCTGAGGACCGACATGATCTTGGTTTTCATCGTCATTCGACGCTTGCCTTCCTGGTCCTGCCTGGAACCTTCTTCAACCTTGCCCAGAAGCAGTGCATTATAAACATTGGCATGGAAAGTTTTCACGTGCCGGCAGAAGCTTGCCTCCGTAAATCGGTTCAGTGGTTGGATGTAGGTGCACTTCCGACCTGCTATGCATTTGTATCCCTGATCGGTGCGCTTGGTGATCGAGAGAATTCGATGTTTCAGCGAACCTTTACTCTCCATTGTACTGCACCTTAATGGAACGCCAGTTTATGAGCAGTTTAAAAATGTATATAGTCACAGAATTTTGCTTTTTGCTGCGGGTTTTTATTCAGGAACAACCGAAGATATTTTGGCGTTTGTTTATGTTTTTGTGGAAAGCGAACAAGAAGATTATAAAGCGGGTACAGGGGTGGACTACAGAGTACTTTCAAGAAACGCTGTCAGAGCGTCGTTGACAACTTGACAGGAGCTCTGCATCAATGACGTCTATACAAGGTCCAGCACAACGCAATGCTTGCTTACACACCACACACCAAATAATCTTAACTAATTCCAGCAATAGTTTTGGTTGAAAACAGACATCAAAACACTTGTTGCTGATATACCAGCATATTTTAAAACAAATAACTGAAAATCAGCATCGATATTTACTGAACATCCTTAAGCATTCACATTTATGCTGTTAACCAGCATTCTTTTTGACATTTTGTAGAATCCAGTATTATTTACCGAAAATCAGCAAATCTCGGAAACTTTTTCAAACAGACGTACGTCATTTTGTAAACAAAGAGGGAAGTAAGAATCAAAAGTAAATTTCTCGAATTCTCAGCACCCTCATATAAAGAAGCATCACAATCATGTAAAGCAATGTTATTCCTTGTGTTGGTGGCCCTAGTTTGTATGAAAGTGCTAAGAGTTTCGAGAAATTTACGTTTGAATCTTACTTCCCTCTTTGTTTACAAAATGACATACGTCTGTTTGAAAAAGTTTTCGAGAAATATTGTTTTACTGATTGTAAAGCAGTAACTAATAGTCACTGAAGACCAGTAACTTTTTGTCTGTCAACTTCAAACGTTACGAACGAACAGTTTTATTAAGCGGTCTGCATGCCTTGATTTTTAATGATTGCATGAATTTTGACGATTAAGCCACATTAAGCTTAGAATTTTGAATTTATTATGTATGTGGAACTACAAACGGTTGTGGACGCTTTGCGAATCAGGCCATTGACAAGCCTATATCAATAGCAGTGATTGACACTAGACAGGATGTCCTGGGCCCAAATTGATTTGGGCCCTCTGTCAGCTGTCAAATAGAAGTCTAATCATTTGTTTTGGTTGTTTGTTTTGATGTAAAACACCACAAAAACAGAAAAACAGCAACAACAGACAAAACGTAAACGAGCTACAACAAACACAACTTACAATGTTGACATTATTTTGAAAGCTGAGCTTGCTGAGATGTCGTCTACGTGAAAAAGTGATCCTTGTCATAGGCCTGTTGCGAATCGAGGAAAATCTTGATTTGGAAGAAAGGCTTCGAAAATATAAAAATAAATTGTTTTCCCACCCCGGATTTGTTTTGTGTTGTCAACTATCAACCTTCAAATGAATTAATCCGATCTTTTTAAAACATGTCGGTGGGAATAAAAACCGATTGATCAGTATAATCAGGATCAAGGATATTTTTCGGGTTGGAAATGTGGAACTTGGGAAATGCCACATGCGTTCATTTAACCAATCGGAGCTCTTTTTTAACGTGGTAATATTTGGTAATATTTCACTTCATATGACGTCTACCAAGAATAAGGAGTGTGGTAGTAGCAAAGTATACATAATATGTTCATTAAATTTTTGGTTTGGAGGCAAAATGGCTAAACTAAATTAAATAAAAAGTTTAGTTTTTTTTTGTAGCTTTCAGCCTCCTGGGCTGGTTTGCCACTTAAAAAGTTTAGTTTAATAAATGATAAAAAACCAAAAACGTGTGTTTTTATAAATAAATAATAACAAAAACAAAGCATTTACTGTGCTGTATTTTCAGCAAAACTGTAAATTTCCGAAAAAATACAGTAAAATTATTTGTTTTGATCTGTTACTGGCTTATCCAGCAAAATGCAAGCGTTTTGCTGAAGGCTCAGCATAATAGCTGTCATATTTTGAATATCAGTTATGCTGATTGATCAGCAATCTTTGTTTTGCAGTATACATTGCTGAAATTACAGCACAAAAAAATTCAGCAGAACTTAGCTGATTTCAAGCAATAAAAATTTGTTGTTTTGTTTTTTATTCCAGCAAAATGATTTGCTGGTTATGTTCCAGCACTTGCTCTTCAGCTGAAACCCAATAATCTGTTTACCAATAACTGAAAAACAGCAAATGGTAAAAAATGTTACTGAAATTGCAGGAACCCTGTTTACTTGTCAAATATAGAGGCTCAAACGCAGTGATAACGGATGCGGAGCGGCAATGGCAACGGAAGAGCCGTCTTGTCGGATAGAAAACTGGTTAGATCCAAGATGATCCCAATTAAACATTTCCACGTCATTTGAGACAACTGTCAAACTTGCCGTTTCCGTTCCGTTTCCGTCCACATTACGTTTGGGCCTTTGGTCACCAACGCACCGTTCCGTTTCCGTCCACATTACGTTTGGGCTTTTGGGCACCAACGACGGAAAGTTGAATTGATTTGTCATCCAGCATTTTTGTTTATTTCATGTTGTGAGTTCTTTTGTAAATTGGAAAGTTTTTGAAAAAATGAATCAGAATCTGCATAACATCATCGAAATGAAATTAAAATCTTGGGAAGAGCAAAGGGTGATGACCAACAAAGTGGTTGGTCACCACAAAGTGTTTTCAAGCGAAAAGGCTTATAATTCCAAATGTTTCAATTAGTAAAAAGCTTCTGGAGCCAATAAAAGAGTTCTTTGTACCTATACTGGCCTAGTAACCGGACATTGCCCGAATAGATATCATTTGAAAAACATTGGCCAGGTTCAGTATGATATCTGTCGTTTCTGTAACGTGGAACGTGAAACCTCGGAACATCTGCTTTGCCGTTGTGATGCTTTGTACAAGAGCAGACTTAAATTTCTGTTCAGTGGCTATATGCAACCTAAAGAAATTTGGACTGCAAATCCTGGAAAGGTGGTGGGTTTTATAAACTCAATTTTGCCTGACTGGGAGACGCGTCATGGGCTGGTCACTTAACAAATGGTAATCTAGATTTAAGATGCGAATTAAAATAGTAAACAGGGGTATTCCACAAAAGTACAACTCAGTAGACGCAGTGGTTCTACGCCCCTACAAAACAAAAGTAAAATGAAATGAAAAAACTCGCTTTAATCCACCGATGGTGAGACTGAACCCTTCTTACACTTAACCAGAACTACATACTCAAATGTGGGCAATATTGTACTGGATACATATTTTCATCAGAAATTTCGAGAAGATTCAGATATATTCAATATGCCCTACATTCAGTTTATAAAATGAACTATTTGTCAATCCTGAATGTATTGTTCAGCAATGTGATTAAAATATTACGATTAATAGTCTTCAATGACCTGTTTATGTTAGTTATAAAAACCCGCATTAATCCACCGATGGTGAGATGCTTAATAAGTACATGTTCGTTGAAAATAGTAAATGGAGACTTTGTGTAATTTTCGAATATACTCGTTGCAGTTCAAAACCAGACCACTCGATGTTGTGCGTAGATTCAAATCACGTGCAACGAAGCAACCCTAGAATAAATTAAATAGATCAAAGCAACCATGTCACAAATACAGAAATAAATTTTCACTAGTCTTTTCCCATCGTTCAACCAAACCAGTCAATAGAATGCAAGCGGCATCGATTGGTGTGATTGGTCTTGTTCGGTTTTGCACTGCAACGAGTATATTTTCATCTCACAATTATGTGCTCTCAGGTATTGTTTTGGTCATATCTACATGAAGGATTATCCAATTATAATGAATTTTGACCAGTTATTTGGAGATTTCATAGCTTTGATTTGACACCAACAAAACTAAAATCAGTACACAAATAGCTCAGTATGTATTCGGAGACTAAACTGTTTGATTACTATTATAATAGGCCGTCAATTACTGTTTCGTTCATATCTTCGTAACGAAATGTCCGAATGAAAAAATAATCAATAGCGTTCTAAGGGAATGTTGTTTCATTTGCCGTCAACAGAACTGAAATCGGTTCACAAATGGCTGAGAAACCGATGTGACATTATTTGTAACGCACACACACATACACACACATACATACACACATACATGTGCTCAGTTCGTCGTGCTGAGTCGAATGGTGTATGACACTCGGCCCTGTGGGCCTCGGATAAAAACTCGAGTTTTCAAGCGATCTTATTACCCTTCTATTGGTGTAAGAAGGGAAAAAACATTTGATTTTCGCAGGTTGATAGTTTTAAGACTTGAGAAAATCGCGGATTCATTTAAAGTAAACTGATAATGTTTTTTTACGGTTTAAGGCCAGTATCGACCTTAAAAGTAAAGATGTTACGGATTTTTGTACAATATTACCAAGCGGAATTTTGACAATTGATCTGCATGGAAAGAAATGTCACCTTCACTTACGGAATAATTGAGCGGAACATTTTACCGAAAGTAAAAGTGACAGCTCCCATTAGTTTGCGTGGAAACCTTTCAAATTCCCCATTTATTTTTCGTTCTTTTCAGGTGGATACTTCTGCAGAAATTTGTTTTCGATTTTTTACTTTTCCGTTTCAATAAACGGAATTCAACATGGGTTTGGGATAGAAAAAGAAATTTCTTTCGAACACGATACCGATCTTTAACTTATAACTTTTTTGGATTTTCATTTTATTTTATGTACCTCCATATAAGCAATACTAAATAAAAATTCGATATATCAATAGTAATCTCATAGACTAACTTCAAGACCAGTAGGTCCCGAATAAATAAGATTTTTTTCTTGGCTCAGTCAGTACTAGCACATCGGTTGACTGAATATTTGAAAGTGTGCTCGTGTGAGTTCATTATTAGGGGCGCATTATAAAGCTTGGGATGTGCTAGTACTGATTGAGCCATAAAAAAAAATCTTATTTGTTCGGGACCTACTGGTCTTGGAGTTAGTCTATGGTCCCAAGCTTAATAACAACAATTAATATGCAACTAGCGATTTGAAATTGGTTCACTGTTGTAGAGCCCCTTCGTCCGAAGTACACCTTGAAGCCAGCACCTTGCTGGACATATTTGCTGTGTTATTTTGACAGAATATTTGAGAGTGTGTTGGTGTGAGTTCATTATTAGCGGCGCATTATTAAGCTTGGGACCGATGTGCTAGTACTGACTGAGCCAGGAAAAAAAATCGTTTTTGTATGGGACCTACTGGTCTTAGAGTTAGTCTATGCTTCAATCGCCGACAAGTGCGAACCACAACGTTGCCAGCTGAGTGTAGTGACAAAGGTAAGGATTTGATTGGTTTTCCATTACCCTCCACATCAGACGAAGACATGATTGATGATGACTTTCTGGGCTTCCTGGAAGTTTACAAGACAGACCCAACTCAACAGAACAGGAAAAGACGAGACGAAAAAGACAATAAAGAAAGTGAGAAGAAACGTACAAGATCACACATAGCCAAAAACACACGAACACATAAATTAAAAGAAAAATTAGTAATCTCCATTTAATTCCAACTACCTTTGCTTATCTTCGACAGATACGCGTATTTCGTCTACAATGAGCAGACTTCTTCAGTGTCTCGTACTAATAACTCGACTGAAGGTAGTACGAGACATTGAAGAAGTCTGCACATTGTAGACGAAATACGCGTATCTGTCGAAGATAAGCAAAGGTAGTTGGAGTTAAATGGAGATTAATAATTTTTCTTTTAATTTATAGTTACAAGTATTCCACTAAACAGCTCAAACCCTCAAGGATACACGAACACAAACATTTGACACAGCCACCATCAGCGAACCATCCATCACCACAACCACAAACGTCTAACAATATAACCACACTAACACCAACCCAGTCAGGAACATCAAACAGAAATAACAACTCCAACATCCACATCAAGAACCACACATACAACGTAATTTTTATTGAGCCAATTTCGATTAAAGAAGGACAGAAGGTTCCCGAACCAATGGAAGTAGGAAAATTTCTACATGATGCGCAATTGGACCAATTTACTGAATTAAAAAGAGCGGGACAGTTTCGATACAAAATGACGTACAAAAAACCACAGGATACTGAGAAAATGTTCAATGCCACGGCACTCCTACAAAACAATAATTACAAGGCATACATTCCGAAAATGCTAACGAACACGGATCAGATAGCTGACATGGCAGTCGTGCAACAAATCAGATACACAGATGCTCAGCGTCAAAATCACTTTCGAAGGCCCAGAACTACCGGAACTGATACAAATCTATAGAGTATTCTGCAAGCCGAAAACATACATCTACCCTGTGAGGGTTTGCAGCAAGTGCTGGAGACTGGGACATAAGGCCACGGCATGTAAAAGCAAGGAAACTTGCCAAAGATGTGGAAAATATATCTCTGATGAACACAAAGGTTGTGACGACAAGGCACCCTTTAAATGTAAAAACTGTGTAAACAAACATCTACCGACAGACACGAATTGTCCAGAAAGAAAAAGAAGAGAACACATTAATGCAGCAATGATGTTGAATAAAATGACGTTCACAGAAGCAGCAGAACTCTACCCGAAAACACAAAACAGATACGCCATACTGGAATCTACCGACGAATTTCCAAGACTGGAATGTCCAAGTAGATCAAACCCAGGATTCAGGCTGGAGATAGAAAGTCACAAAAAATCGACTACAGTAGAGTAGTTCAAAGCCTACTGAAACCTAAACCGAAAATTACCATGATCAAAAACGTTTTCCCTCAAGATGAACAAATTCCAGAACAGATGAGCACAATTACAAACAACCCACAGGCAGTATCAGAAGCAGAACGGCTTCAAACAATGTCAAAAAATCTTCTCAACTTTTTTTCAACACTACTTCATCCCAATGTGGAAAGCAAAACTGAATCGGATCCGAGCTCGGACCTTCTACTGATCGAAATTGGCACAATGATTAAAAGCTTAATTGAATTAATCCAAACAAAATATATACATAAATAATAGTAAACACTTTTCGGAAATAATGGATATGTTTACTGAAACTTTAAATATCTCACAACTTAATATACACAGTCTTAGACCACTACAAAAAAGAGAAACCTTAAAAACATACTTAACAATTAATAACGTACATGTATTCCTAATACAAGAAACCTGGATTACAGAAACTGAAAAATATAAATTCTTGAACTACTCTTTGTTCAAGAAATGTAGAATTGATGGTTATCAGCTATACTTACACACCCGACGTTACAGGCAGTAGAAATAATAATCCCCAATGTAGATCTTGAACTAGTGGCAGTAAAAGTGATTTTTTTTTTAAAATCCAACAATTTTCATTTCCTTATACATTCCCCCAGATGCAGCAACAGATGACATTAAAGCATCATTGGAAAATTTATTCTAGTTTATCCAGCACAGTAGCATTCCAATTATCTTGGGCGGTGATTTTAATGCACATCACCTAATGTGGGATAACGTTGCAATCAGACCTGACCGTAGAGGAGAACTTATTAGTAACCTTTTAGTAAATATTTTCACAATACAGGTGTTCCAACTAGATGGAAAGATATAAATCAAACTGCATCAGCAATTGACTTTACATTAACTACGGTTGATTTGGCATCAGCCATAAGCTGGGAAGTAAGTGAAGAAAATCGACGTTCAGACCAAAAGCTCATAGAATTTAAAATCCAAACTTATAATAAATTCCCATTTAATGTATCACGCACAATTATAAGCAAGGAAAAAGCAATAGAATACTTAAACGAAATCGATCCAAAAGAAATAAATGATGTAAGCAGCTTAGAGGAAAAAATACAAATAGCGCTAAGCAAAGCATCCTACAAAATATATCCTAACAGTAAGAAAAAGGTCAAGCCATATTGGACAGAAAATATTAAAAAACTCTATTAGGAGAAAAATAAAACTCACATACAATTCAGGAAAAACTTAACACTAGAAAACAAACTAAAATATAAAAAAAGCGGAAAGAGAATTCACCAAAGAACTGAAAAAGGAAGTTGATAAATATCGACAGAACATGCCAGAAGACATAAACGAAGATACTAATGTTAATAGAATGTGGGAAATAGTTAAATGTATATCAGGCAATTTCAATAACAAAAAAAACGGCCTTATTGATGATTATCGGTTAGCGTTCATGGATCATTGCTACGACATTATAGTCTTAACCGAGACATGGCTGGATTCTAGGACTGTTTCTAGTTATGTTTTTGGAGATGGTTACGAAGTTTTCCGCTGCGATCGGAACATAAACAACAGTAGGAAATTGACCGGCGGTGGTGTGCTCGTTGCAGTTAGTGTCAGGTTGAAAGCAAGTGCAGTTGAAGACGATTCCTGGATCACCGTAGAACAAGTTTGGGTAGCATTTCAGCTTAGAGGCCGTAATCTATTCCTTTGTGCGGTGTACATTCCTCCGGATCTAACTCGAGATTTAGACCTTATTGATGCGCACTGCCGATCTGTTTCTGCTATTTCGAATACGGTTGCCCTCCATGATGAAATGATTATTTTGGGAGACTTCAACCTAGCGGGCATTGCATGGACTCCAACTCACAGCGGCTTCCTCCGTCCCGACCATGGACGTTCCTCTTTCCACGCAGGGGCTATTCAGCTTCTGGACAGCTACAGTACCGCAACTCTATTCCAAGTTAATAACGTAGTAAATGAGAATAATCGCTCTCTAGATCTCTGCCTCTAGTTAAGGATGTCCCTCACCATCCTTCTCTAATAGTTGCTGTCGAGGACGTTGTAGCTCGGGACTTCGTCGACACTCCTGCTACTGTGTCATATGACTTCCGTAGAGCCGACTATCGCAGTATTGGTGATGTTTTATCTAGTTTGGATTGGCAGAGCATTCTTGATTCGACCGACGTTAACATCGCTGCTCAAACTTTTTCCCACGTCTTGGCTTATGTCATTGACAGACACGTCCCAAAAAAGATTGTCCAGACTGACTCTCGGGTCCCTTGGATGACGAACGCTCTTCGCTAGCTAAAACGGATTAAAAGGGCTGCTCTTAAAAGATTCACGAAACACCGCACCATGTCGCTTAAACGCCACTAGGTATAGCAGACTCAACTACGAGTATAAACGGACCAGTCGTGCGCATTTTCAACGTTATCTGAGTGGGGTTCAACGGCGTCTCAAATCTCATCCGAAATCTTTTTGGAGCTATATTAATCAGCAACGTAAGGAAGTAGACTTACCATCATCCATGTTCTATACTGGCAAAACTGCTGGCACTCAACAGAAAATTTGCGATCTGTTCTCGGTAAAATTTGCTAGTGTTTATGAAGACGAGAGATTAACCAGTCATTCTGTTCACGCTGCCGCCGGCAATGTTCCCTTGGCAAATCAAACACTCAGCCTAGTTGATGTGGATTCAGAATCAATCTCAAACGCGGCATTACACCTTAAAACATCGCTTAAGCCCGGACCCGATGGGGTTCGTCGGTTTTTCTGAAACAGAACATGGCTTGTCTTCTGTATTCTCTTCATCAGATATTCCAGATGTCCCTCTCTAGCGGTACATTTCCTTATTGCTGGAAAATGGCGGACATGTTTCCGGTATATAAAAATGCTGGAAATAGGCGGACATGTTTCCGGTATATAAAAAAGGAAGCAAGCGGGACGTGAACAACTACCGAGGAATCACATCGTTAAGCGCTGTATCGAAGCTTTTTGAACTGGTCGTTAAGAACTCACTTTTTACACATTGCAAGCAGTTGTTAAGTGACGACCAGCACGGATTTTAACCAGGGCGTTCCACAACTACAAATTTATTGTGCCTTACGTCGTACATCACTGATGGTATGATCGCTCGATGCCAAACGGACGTGATCTACACAGATTTAACGGCAGCTTTTGACAAGTTGAATCATGATATCGCGATCGCTAAACTTGACAGACTAGGAGTTGGTGGTAATCTTTTAAGATGGTTTCGATCATATCTCACAGGGCGTCAATTGACAGTTGCCTTGGGTGACCTTCGTTCAAGGAGTTTCTACGCTATGTCCGGGATACCGCAGGGTAGCCATCTGGAACCGTTGATATTTCTTTTATACTTCGACGACGTACACTATGTTATCGGAGGGCCCCGCCTGTCGTTTGCTGATGACCTGAACATCTTTATGCGAATCTGTTCAACCGCCAATTGCCATTTCCTCCAAGCGCAGGTTGATGCCTTTGCTCATTGGTGTACTCTAAATCGGTTGGGGGTCAACCCGGCCAAGTGCTCAGTGATAACCTTCTCACGTCAGAAGCAATCAATTCTGTTCAACTACCATCTTCTCGGTACAACCATCGAACGAAAGCAGTGCGTTAAAGACCTAGGTGTTCAGCTGGATTCGAAACTGACGTATACGCAACATTTATCGTATGTTGTTGACAAAGCTTCAAGGACACTCGGTTTTATATTCAAGGTTGCGAAGAACTTCAGCGACATTCACTGCCTTAAATCGCTCTATTATTCCCTCGTTCGTTCGACACTGGAGTATTGTTCAGCGGTCTGGAGTCCATGCTATGATAATGGCGCCGAGCGAATCGAATCTATTCAACGCCGTTTTCTCCGGTTCGCACTTCGTA
This sequence comes from Aedes japonicus, assembly GCA_034211315.2. Lineage (NCBI taxonomy): Eukaryota > Metazoa > Arthropoda > Insecta > Diptera > Culicidae > Aedes > Aedes japonicus. Next base: position 289,118 of record JASCZW010000090.1, on the reverse strand, counting down.
GACTTCCTTGGAGCGACCCTTTTCGTCTTCCTAGCTACGAAAGTCGGTGTCAGTTGGTCGACATGGAGCCTCTGCGGGTCCGTAGAGATGTATGTAGAGCTTTAACTGTTGCAGATGTGCTGCAAATAAGAATCGACTGCGGAAGGATCCTTCAACAAATTAGCATCAACGTCCAACCAAGGCCAATGCGTCACAATTCCATGCTCAGGCTTCCTTTTCGCCGCACCAACTGTGGGTTGAATAGCGCTATTCACGGGTTGCAGCGAACCTTCAATAGGGTGGCGTCCATTTTCTATTTCCATCTGACGCGGAACGCACCTCTTCGGAGATTTTCTACCGTTTTTAGAACAATTGACGCACGTAGTTAAGATAGTGTATAGCTTTAATTATTTTATTTGTACTTATTTTTTTTTTTTTTTTTTGACTCCAGTTAAGAGGTTATGTAATCGTTTCTTATTGTAATTTTTTTTTGTTTTTAACATCATTAGGACCTAAACTTGGTCTGTTGATGTCTACTTCAAATAAACAAATAAACAAATATTTCTGGATCTTACCAAAGCATTTGACTCCGTGGACATAACAATGCTACTAAAGCAGCTGGACAATATGGCAGTACCAAACAAAATTTCAAGATGGTTTAAAAAATATCTCTCTGAAAGAACAATAATATTGGAAACAAACCTAGGACAACTAACCAAAATAACGAATAAAGGCCTTCCACAAGGCTGCCCCCTATCCCCTTTGCTTTTTAATTTATAGACGCTGCACGAAATTAATACCGATAAAGTAATATTAGAACAATTTGCTGATGATTTCGCAATTACAATAATCGGTAAAACCATAGAAGAAGTGCAATTAACGGCCAACATAAGACTGGAAAGAATGAAAGAAAAATTAAAACAAAACAAGATAGAGGTAAATGCGGAAAAATCAGCAGTGATTCTATTCACTCCAAGAACAGAAGAAAAAAATAAATGTAGTTATGGGTGAGACAAAACAAATAAATCAACACAGATATTTAGGTTATGTAATCGACCAAAAAATATCACATAAAATGCATATAAATCACATAAACAATAAAGCTAAACAAAAACTAAATGTGCTAAAAATAATATGTAAGAAAAAGAACGGAGCACAAGAATCAATAAAGCAGTTCTACGGTCCCAAATAGACTATGGGTTGACAATTTATGGTGGAGTCGCCAAAACCAATCTTCAAAAACTGAATTCAACATACAATGCCGGGATAACAACATGCTTAAGACTATCAAAATCTACGCCTATTAATGTCCTCTATGCAGAAGCAGGAGAAATGCAAATCAAGGAAAGAGCAAGCTGGTTAACTAAACAAGAAACTTTAAAAATTATCGCGCATAGTAAACCTATAATTAATATTTTAAGCAAATTTACAGAAATGGAAGATCTCCCTAAACAAAATACTTTTTTGGAAAAAAAAAAAATACATTCGAAAACAATTATTTAATTTTGCAAACGAATTGCTCAACCGCACAACAACCAAACGATATATAAAACAAATAGATAAACTACAAATAGTAACAGAAATACCGAATCTAAATAAACCAAATATGAATGAATTTGCTATAAAAGTTTTGACAAATGAATTTATCCAAAAAACATACGAAAACTACATCAAAGTATATACAGATGGGTCAAAAACTTCAGACAAATGCGGTATAGGTATATGGATAGAAAACATCGAATCAATTAGTTGCAAAGTTAACAACGAATTATCGATAATGAATGGCGAGCTAACAGCGATTAATTCAGCAATCGATATAATTAACACACAGTCAGAAAGTAATTTTGTTATATGCACAGATTGAAAATCAGGTCTTATGTCTCTAAAATCAAGGAAAATTAATCATAATTAATCTTGCAACATAAATAAATAAACAAATTATAAATTACAAATTACAACATTGGAAAAACGCAAGGACACTTTCTCAACTGCCGAAATGAATTCAACCAAGTCGGAACGGTTATACTCTAGGCGAGTTGATGAGATATTGATTCCATTCCCTATTGGGATTTCCGGTTTGCAATTTTTTATTAATCCTTCTTTTCTTTTCAAATTTTAATTTAAAAAAAGGTGGCTTAGAACTAGGCTTTGAATAAATTTATCTTGTTTTTTCTTTTGTGGGTTTGCGGTTTGAAAAGGGGAAAGATTATCATACATAATATTTAATGGTTGTTTTTGTTTTCAGTTATTTGTTGCTGTGCTTAAATTAAAGGACATCCCGTCTGTTTTTCTTTTTCCCCGGACACGGAATTCCGACCGGTCTAGCAATGATTCCACTTCCTACATGTACTACCCGATCATCTTACGGTTTGTTCATAAATTTAGTTGATTTTCTTACTGTCTCAGTTCGTCACTAGCTTATGTAAATTTATTCCGCGGCGGCCATGGCCCTGGCCTGTGCTCGAACACGTTTTTCGTATTCCAGACGATTTTGACTGTTCATATGAGGAATGAAGAAATAATAACCCAATTAGCGACTAGCAGAGTGATTAGAAAACAATTTCGATTACTTACCAATAGATTGTGTAAGCTTCGGCCTGTGCTGGATCTTTAATATTCGGTTCGTTCAGCAAATCCTGAATACCCAGAAGAATCTGTTTGATCGTAATTGCCGGGCGCCAGTCCTTCTCTTCATCCAGCAACGAGAGGCACACCGTGCCCGATGGATACACGTTAGGATGGAACAGTGGCGGTTCGAACTTGCACTTCGGCGGGCTGGTTGGATAGTCATCCTTGAAGATCATTCGCAGCTTATACAGACCACCCTCCCATGGAGTCTGAATGAAAATAACAAAAAAATAAATTGATCTTTTCACTAAGGTTTGTCTTCATAGTTACTCACTCCCTTCTTGCCGGGAATCGCACATTCCCACGTCATGAGATTGAGTGTGCCGTCAGCGTTCTTCACAGGACGCGCAACGAATCCCTACAAAAACAATTAAGAACAGTAAAGAGATTGGGGTTAGGTTTTCTAGCAAAGATCCTTTCAGGTAAACGGTGGTTCGACTATCATCTCCCGTGTCGAAAGAACTGCGCACGCCAGTGTGTCATACTTGGCAGCAACATCATCCAGGTTGATGGTTTTACTTTGCACAATACACACACTGCGCTGCTGTCGCCCTTTCGTCACTAGCCAGTTACAGCAGCAGGCGATGGTCCCGAGACCACCAACAAGAACAAAAGAATAAGAAAATACCACTTACAAAGGGATGATCTTTACGCCATGCTTTTCGTTCCTCGCCGAGACGCGCGATCGCAATTCCAGACATATTAATAGTTCACTGTTTTCAAACAAATCGATGCACTTCCTGCCAGGGGTAAATAGAAAAAGAAAAAAAATTTGAGTATTTTTCACGCAAAACTTTTCAACTGCGATGGACTGAACTTTTTTTCTGCCCCCATAAGCAGTAGAAAATCTATTCGCAACTCTGTAGCCTCGAAACGAATGGAAAAACTTACCGACTTTTCCTCTAGCAAAACAGCAGTTACAGGTGATTTACTGATCTTCCCGTTCTAGGATCTTCCGAGCGCGATCTTTGTATATAATTTGCACCGATTTTTTCGAACTTTTGGGCACAAATTTCGCCTTTTTCTTGGCTAGTGAACGCTAAAACACACTCAGTACCTCAGCGCGGTGAAACGCGAAACTCCCTTGCTCTCTCTTCGTCTCTCCTAAACACGATGCTACGAGCTACGGTACAACGACGACGGCAACGAAATCGAAGGCGTTCGGGGTAGTGTTAGTGTGAGCTGTTAAAAAGCCGACAGTGTGTCCGTCAATTCAGTGCGTATAGAGTGAACGTGTTTTGCTGGCATTTATTGTGCAAATTGATGTCGAGCTGACGTCGAATTATTTGCTGATCGATCACAATCAAACAACGTGCTGAGTTTTCTGTCCGGTGTTAAGTGAGTTAGAAGGGCGATGGTATCACACATGTAGTGTTGTGTGAGTGACAGTTTGTTTAGTTCTAAAAAAGTGACATTTGTAGAACCCATCAGCTCGTAAAGTTTTCAAGTGACAAGATAATGGTTTATTTTCAAGATTGAGTCACAGATACGACAAACAGACTAGTTTAACAATATAGTGAACAATAATGAGAATGATAATTAATTAGTAACTGATAATATTTAAATTAGGAAACAATAATGTGAATGATAATAAATTAGTAACTACTGAGAGGGAAACACAACAGTGATAATTGTGAATGAAGAACGAATTGCACTGCCGTCGCAATTGAAACAGCTATTGCTAGTTTCTTACAGGAATATATGCGTCAAAGCGAGAAAATTCTATTGAGTCTGACCAACAATGAATAGAAAACAATTAAATGTACTGTAACCATACAAAACAATCTATAGTATCTACAATGTAATGTATTGTTAACAATGATAAGATGACAATAGAAGTTATTGTTGCCACAATAGAGTATAATGTTAATTGTAAAATGTATGTATCGATGTATGTATTTAGCGATGAAAACATTGACAATAGAAAAGGGGGATTGTTATGTATCTTAACCAAAAAATATCCTGAACAAATTTGAGTTCATTACTATTAAAAGTATTGCTTAACTATTGTTGATAAATCCTAGCATATGGAGTGAAAAGTAAATCTATTGTAATGAAAATATGCATTTTTCGTTTATCTTATATATGAACAATACGATTCATGGTCGAAAATAGATTTTAATGATGAAGTTTGTCAGAAGCAGATAATTTCTCATCTCCATGCGAAGCGCTAGGAGTGGAGGGTAATTTATTGCTAGAACGAATAGACATGAGAGAAAGTGTATTGATAGTTCCGTATAGGGCAACGGCACCCAAGTAACCACAAGCATTATATTATTGCACTTATCCAACCCAAAATCAACATCGGTAATGCGGAATCGCATCAATTCAACAGTTGTCAAGTGATGAAGCGTTATATTAGCTTAATAATGTAGTGATGCATTATCAATGCAATATTGCTACTTTAGCAATGTTTTATGGCACTACAAAAGATATAGCATTAGTTCGATCTTAGTGGGGCCCTTTTCAGCTTTAATCCAACTTCAATGATGCACTAGACGCAATACATATGCCCTATATATGCATGCTATTACAACCTCGTGGTTACTTGGGCAGGCTTTAGAAATTGAAAGATACAAGTTTGAAAACGAGCGGAGGGTATTTGAACGGTAGTATCCGATCAGGCACATAACCCTTTACCATACTACCCCATGCAGGGTAGGCAAGAAGGGGAATTCCCTTGACTGGCAAAAGGTTATGTACCGATCGGGCTCTTATACTACCTATTGCTTTTTTCTAGTTCTAGCGATTTGTCCCTCTCCCAATACTGCCTAAAACGGGTGAGAAATTATCTCCCGCTGTTGGGTTTATTTTTAGCATGCACCGCCTATTTCACACATTTGTTCTTCTCGTCATACTATTCCTGGTGCAGTTGAAAACCGGAATATAACAGTCGCGCAAATCGATTTCACTCCCGTTCTATGAATTCAACCAATGGCGCATCTAGTGCGCTGTATAGCGCAACAGATGCGCCATACAGCGCACTAGATGCGCCATTGTTTGGACTTATGGAACAAGAGTAAAATCGATTGGCACGACTGCTATATTCCGGTTTTCAACTGCACTAGGAATATTACTTACAAAAAATACTGATCCTCACCAGTATGTGTACAGTGTGTCGGATTGTGTTTTTTAGGGTGATAACACAAAGTGGTCGAGTGGCTTACCCCGTGCCATAGAGCGAGCCATTCGGGAATTCCACATCGTCGAACATGTTGTCAAATCAAATTTTAGATTGATACAACCAAAGTGGCGGTTAAATCAAACTGATATTTTATTTGGAGAAAAAATAACTAAAAGTTTAGTTTGAAGCAAACTATTTTTAGGGTCATTTAATTTTCCGTCCTGTCCCGCTGTATGTTTTATTCGTGTATGTTTTCATCGCAGGTGAAAATTAAATATTTTACTTGAAATAACTTGAATAGTAGAAAAGCTCGCATTGACAGCCTGCATTCTTGTGGTGAACGTTCGAAGCAACGGACAAGCAGCAGTACCAACGAAGCAGCAGCAGAACCACTGACGGCAACGGATCGTACAAGGGACAACCATGGCTGAGGCTGGAAACCTCGATCATCAGCCAGCTTTTTCTAGACGAATAACCGTCTCGACACTGGCCTTCGCAGTCCGATCACGACAATTTGTAGATTTCTTATAAACAGAGAAAGGTCTCTTTTCTAATGTTTGATTGCTGGTCGCTTTCTAATGTTTGCTTGCATTTCAATCATATAGATATTATTGAAATTATTACAAAAGAAATGTAGGTGATTGTTAACGGAAATGTTTGTTGTTTCAACCGTTCGTTCGTTTGTTTCATACAGCAATTCAGTTTAACTTATACATTGATAAAAAAGCAATGATAATATTAATGTGGGACATCTATGATTTTTTGCAATATAAGCAATCAATGATACACACTCAGATTTTTTTACAAAAATCTTTAAACGTTTATCAAATTCTCAACAGCTGGACATTACCGAACGTTAAGCCACAGACAAACAGACATAACTCTTAGAATAAAATCTTCTTAAAAATATCGTCAAGCTTAATTTGCATGTACACTAACACCCTCTATTATAGACAATCCGAAGCATAAATTTACAACCGGTGCATCCCTCGTACAAAAAAGTTATTAGTCAACTGCTTTTCCCCCGTTCTATCAAAACGTCAGTGCATCAGAATGTCATGGATAACAGGCATGGCAATGCGATTTTTTCATATCTTGTATTCCGCTTCTGTGCGTGTGATGTCATATTCTTGCTAACGGGGAAATCGAAAAAAAAAAGTCACATTGCCTGACCTTCTGACATTCAGTGCGCCGGCGCATCAGCTGTGCGCTGAGAATCAGATTTGGATGTTGTTTTCATTCTTGTATGGTTGGGTGAGTTCTTACGTTTTCTTAATTTTCATCATGATTTTTACTACCTTAAATTTCTCGCAGGAGGAGTTTTCGTGACGTGGCGACAGAAGGATCTCAAACAGCAGGCGGCCAGTCTGCTAGGTAAGAAACATTTCTTCCGTGTACAATGCAGTCGGATAATGCGACGGCGGAAGTGGAAGAGGAACGCAGCTCCGGAGCTAAGGGAAATGAAAATAAATAGAAACCGACAAAGTTCTGTGTTCAGCGATGTCTATCGGTAGATGCGACAACTGGACAAGTTGTTCAATATATTTCTGTACATAAATTTGTGAGTATAACGTGCGTTTAAGTTTTACTGTTTCGTGATATGAATGTGGTTTTTATGTTCACCTGTTTTAGGGAGGAAAGTAATTTTATTATTCATTGATCAACGTTCGAAATAGAAGTTAATTTCAAACATATTGAAGAGCCCTAAGATGGGTAAGGCCTAAACTACCGAACCATCCATGTTGCTCAAAAAAAATTGTTAAAGGATCTGTGAAATCATCCTTGTTGAATACGCGACGCATAACGTGGCATAACTACAATACCAGTCACGGGATAGTTCGTGGTTGGATGTTTATATCGATCTGCTCCAGGATGGAGCTTCAATTGATTCAGTCCAACAAAGCTTGGATGCGTTTGCAGATCGCTCAACCGGCATCAACTCATTATGATAGTCCGGATTCAAAACGGCAGGACAATACTGCAAAAAGATATTGCGGATATTCCACCCATTAAGACTATTGCGCGCGGATTTTTTTTTTCGCGTTGGCGAAGGACGAGAACGATTCATTGAATAGAAGTGCAAGTGCTACAGTAGTGCAAGAATATTAACAGTAGTTCTATAATTAAAAGTATCAATATTTACACTTTCCTTTATTTCAGTTGAGATAGTCCACATAAAACACAAAAAAAAAAATACTTCGAAAGCTCAGTCGTTTTTCTTTTCGGAAAGGTTCATTCTATTTGCCTTTCGGTTTCGTTTGCCGTTGCTTGTAATTCGTTTTGCGACATCTGTGTTTTTCCGGGTTTGTCTCAGTTGTTTCAAATAACCGGAGATGAGTGTGTTGATAAGCTTATCCACAGTTGTTTTAAAGCAGGACGGGCAAACATAAGCTTCGAATCTTTCATACTCGATGTGTTGAGATAGCCTTGCTTTAACGTATTTTCGATTCTGGTGCAAATATTTAGAAAATCGCTGTCTAAATGCAGTGAATGCAAGTATCCCAATTTCATAGAGTGTGGTTCCTGGATAGCACTCAGCATTCTTTAATAAACAGAACTTAAAAATCTTATTGGAACTCAGGACTGCTACATCTCGTTTTAATAGTAGCTGTTTTCTACATCGCTGGTGATTCAATTTTGATGCTGATGCACCTAGAATGTACATCAGTCCATTCAATTCTTTAGATGTGTATGCTTTAATATCATTTGGCTCAAGTGGTTTGAATTCATACGAATATCGTTTACCGTGTGTATATTTTTCATCAGCTGTGAAATCATCATCATCGAGAAAAGGTAAAGCATCATCGTGTTCGCAATTTGCGCCTGCAGATAGCTTCTCATTTGCCGCTATGGCAGCATATTTGTATGCCGCACCAAATTGATATGCTGTAGGGACATCATTGCTCCCACAACGTCTGCGGATTTCTGAAAAATTGTTCTCTTGGGGGTCCTGGCTTAAAAAGTTTGTGCAAAGATACTCGAATTCGAAATTATCACTTAAATTTTTCCAAAGCCAACGAAGCGCATATATATTGCTAATAAGGCCACTAACAAAAGCTGGTCGGCGTTGTCTGATCAGAAGCTTTTTGGCTTCACCTGGTGCCTGAAATTGAATTTCAATAAAAGGTAGGTTCAAAATGATTCTTATTATTTTTAATATATTTTTTTTTTTAGCTTACCTTGGCTATGTTCAAACATGTTTGTGGAATGAAATACATGTTGCGAAGCGTTTCTTCTGCATCATTAAGGAAGTCCCAATGAAAAGACTCATCGTTGATTGCTGTTCGATAGGGCTATAAAAAAATATGTTCCGTTGAGAAATATATTGCTACGACATAGGTTGTAAACTATACTTTTGAACCGTTAATTTGGGGGCTCCTGGAATTGAATATATCAAATATGATATCAAAAAACTCGGCGTAGGTTGCTGTTCCTTGAGCGTTACAAAATATATCGCCCGATTCTAAATAATATTCCAACCCTTTAGCGACGGAGGTACTTAATGTACGTGTCGCTTGGGCGACGTTCATCGATGAAAATGGCTTCTGATAAACATAACGCTCTACTAACTTTGGAACCAGTCTAGGTACAGAAGATTGATCAACATGATACAATTGCCTTATGGCCTCGAAACTGGCAATCTGTCCCTCAATCGCTGCGTTGTGCTTATATAAATTGTTACGAGCATTTTTTATCAGGTGTGGGTTATCATAGAAAAGCGCAAGGGTGCTACCACCAATGTATAGTAACGGTATTTTTTCCGTTGCACCGGCCTCCTTAGCCATCTTTACATTGGTAGTGCACTGATCCATTACCAGTGACAAAGGCACCAAACCTCGCTGCTTGATCGATTTCACAGCTTCTTCAACTATTTTGAGTTGTGCTTCACTACCAAGAGTGTGATGAGCCAGTACGTAGCCGATAGCCTTAAATGTTTTAAAATTATGTAAAATTTTATTTAAGTAAAAGTCAGAATAAATGTGGACTTCATGTTGGAAATCACAGACTCATTAACGCCCCTATTCAGAGCATACCACCCTATGTGGTATAATTGTCCCATTGCCACTTGCCACATAAAAATCAAACTCAAGTCAATTTGGCCCACTGCAAACAGAAAAGCTCTGTTGGAAAAGTTTTACTAAGGTTTTTATGGAAGTGTACCAGTTATGGTATTTTTTTTTAATTTTTACCGATTATGGTTGAACCAGAAATGGCATCCCGAATTTTCCATAGTTGATACCATTGCGTAAATGTGATTAGCACAATTTCCATTATTGGTGCATTTATTCTATGCGCTTTCTGCAGTTCAAGATGAAATACATGATTGGAAGGAGTTTTCCAGCGGCTACTAAAGTTTCATGACACCTTGATTTGACTTGAGTTTTTTTTGTGAATACAGTCAAGAAAATTATTATGGGAGAAGTGGTCGAAGTAGCCTGGATTTTCATCGCGTTAGAGAAAATATCGAGTAAGGGGGAAAACGAGTAAGAGAGATTTCACTGTAGTATTAGCAATGGGACAATTATGTTGCAGCATAGAGCTTGGTCAAATCCACCCCTCACCCAACGTGGTTTATAACTGGCCTCTTATAATTATATAAAGGTATGGACATTTTTGAACCGTATTTTTTTGCCCTTTAATAAATACCTGCTTAAATCGATGATGTTCTGACTGGTGCTTCCCAATTTTTTTATTTCCAACCCAACGTTTCGGGTTCAATGTGCTTATACCACATACCATTATTGCAATCGCCTCAGTAGCCAAAATTTTCGGATTATTGTTTTCGAATTTTTTCGACTTACCGTAACTTGGAAAACCCATAAATGTATCGGTTCTGGCGTTATATGTCAATTCGGATTTGATTGTCATTCCGTCAATCGCAATCATGACCGTTTTCTCTCGTTTTGAGAAGTGACGTGATTTCTGTTCCAGTTTGTTCAGTATTTTATAGTTTATCCCTGGGGCCATCTGGACATCAGCATTATATCTTCCCAAGGTCATTTTGTGTGGCAGAGTTAGCACTTCGGAACGTTGAATGGATCTGTATGCAGACGGCCCGGCGAGATATGTCCCTACAGCAAACTTCTTAGACTCTTTATTGTACCTACGACCTTGAGGCTTTTTCGATGCGTTGATTAAAGAGTTATGCAGAACTTTATTGGATTTAACGAGATTTAATAGCTTCTTAGATTCACGATTGCTTGTTCGTTCTTGCTTTAACTGGGTTTTCAATGCGCCTATTTTTGTCTTTTTTATCACATTAGATTTCAATCTCCATTTACTTTTGCGGTCCGATTCTCTCAGTTTCTTTTTAAGTGCCTGATTCTCACTTTCGCATTGCAATCTCCTGCACTTTTCTGCTAGATACATTTGCTTGTAGTTGATGTCAGCATCATCTTCATAATGGGAATCTTCCACATGTACAAATTCAGAACTTTTGGTTCTTCATCTAGAACTAGGAAGTTTTCCGAGTCTTCAACTTGTGAGGATGAGCCATGCATTCTGTATTCGCACAATATTAGGGATTCACTGATCTCAGTGTCCCTGAGCCCCGATGTGGCAGTTATCGGCGTTATTTCTAACTCCTGATCCATCGTTCTATCCTCGTTGGTTAAAGAGTCGGTGTTGTTAACCGCTACCTCTAGCTCATAATAACTTTCACCAACGGTAGGTAATGCATTTGGGCGTAGTCTGCAAGTTTCGAGTTTGACAAATAGTTGCAAAAAAACTTTATTCTGCCTACCCTTTTTCCGACAGAAGTGGATTCTTGTACGCCTCTGGCAGGAAATGAGCCGAACAAATCCGACGTTGTCCAACTGCGGCCATACCTCCTACAGAAAATATTTCCGCTAGCTCGTCAGAGCAGCAAAATTGCACCCACAAGGCGCAACTATAAGTACACGATTCAAATATGTACCATATAATAAATTAATTAAATCAATACTACATACTTTTCATGCTGCTTTGGGAATAAATGGAATATTTTCCCTGTCGCTTCACCTGCTCTATTTGCGCACAAACCAAATTCGCATTTCCGCCCCATCTTACAATCGCCGGGTAAACAAAAACAAACAGATGACAGTTCGATATTGGCTGACTTACTGAACGCTTCAGTGGCGCCACTGAGGGAAGTGCGGAGACAGTCCCAAGCAAAACATAATTTGAAATGACTGTTAGGGCGTACGATGATTGTGTTTACGAGTGTTATGTCTGTTTGTCTGTGGTTAAGCTGTTAAGAATTCGGTAAAATTTTACAGATTTCTGTAAAAAAAATGTAAGTGTGTATCTTTCTGTAACCACACATACTTCATATGTGTACAAATAATCACTATTTGTGGCCACACATACTTTTCATTGGTCACATAAACTTCATTTGTGTTTCTTCATTCTGTTGATGTGTGAACACATCAGTATTACGTGGAATTTTCTATGGATTTTTGACAATAAATATGTATGGATTATTTCCCGTGTATTCAAATTTGTTTGAAACACACCATAAGCGTTGGTAGAATCAACTAACAAATCTGTTGGTTTTCGTTGCTGTTAGAATGAAACAACCAACATAATAGTAAATTTAAACGGATGTCAGTTGAACTAAACTGCTTTATTCCCGAAATAATTTCTCTAATTCATAGTTTGTTTTAACCACGGTAACCAGGTATTCAAATCAAACTAATATAATCTCAACGAGAGATTATATTAGTTTTGTCTCTATAAGTCTCTATATCATGTAATATAAGCTGTAGTGTGAACGTACTATTAGATTAACTTCTTAATAATCTTGCACACGATGTAAGCGTATTTACACTAATTTCAATCATCAACATCAATGCAAAGTGGTAGATCTTATATCTTTATATGTCCATATTAAGTAACTATCTTATGTGAACCATCCAGGGGGTGAGTAACTCTGCCACGTTTTGTTTGTGTTGATCGTGTACAAATGTGTTTCTGGGGTGGCAGAAGGTGTTTTTGTGTTTTCACAAACTACAATCGAAAATTTATGCTTATTGGTAACCATGCACGGTTTAGACGTTTAATACATGCTCACATATGCATCGTCTGAATTACATTTGTGTAAGCGAGAGGGAAACAAAAACAAGCAATCGATTCGTGTAAGTGGTGTCAGATATCAATTTATCTTTCCTGTGGTGGCGAGTGTGTTTGAAGTGTGGCGGATTGTGTTTTTTAGAGTGGTAACACAAGGTGGTCGAGTGACTTACCCCCTGGAACCATCTTATATAAAAATGTAATCCAGAAAGCTCGAACTGCCTGTTAGCAATGCTTTTGCAAGTTTCCGTGCATGATACGTTTTTTTTTTAAATTTTTAGGCTCATTAATTTAATTATTCTAAAAAATTAACCCATCCCAAAAATAATATATTTAAAAGTGAAAATTCTACTGGAAATTGTATCTAAAAATCAATTTTCAAATGCATAATGAAAACGTTTAGTAGCCATAATCAACAATAATGAGTCTCATACTCTGAGAAAAATTCTATCGTTATACCGACAATTAAATCATGGTCAAGGTGACTATTATGGTTACAATAACCATGAAATTGGACGAATTCACCACGTTGATGGTATTCTTGACTATGATCATGGTAACAAGGACTATTCCGACATTATGGCAAATGTTGGATCAACTTTTTTAATGGTATTTTTGACCATGATCATAGTCGGTTCAAAATCACGATGCTGCAATAGTCATCCTAACCCCCAATAATGGTAAAATTGACTATCAAATTCCTCTCTGTTAACGGTTGTTTAATGAAACTCATGTAATTCAAGCACTGCTTTGGCGGAGGTGTGCCAATTGCTACACACAAACAATAAATCTTGTTTTATTAAAAGCTTTGCGCTATACTTCTGGAAAGTGTCTATTTTTCGTTGAATTAAAAGTAAAACTATCTACAACGAAAGTTCTTCGTTTGATTTGAAAGTGTTATGTTTCGGTTCCGAGTGTAAATTTAAAAGTGATTTCTTTTACCATGAAAATTGTAGAACTGTCAAATCCACCAAAATAAAAAAGCTCTCTTCGTTTGATAGAAAAAAGAATCGGGTTTACTTGTCAAAATCGTCCTTTTCATCCGTCCGGACACATTTAAGCTGCTCACGTATATTGTTCTGTTGTACGTTTTCTCAGTGAAGGGATTTGTCGAGGATTTTAAGGTTAGATTCGGTGATGTATTTTCTCTGGAGATTTTATTCGAAGTTTTAGTCTTATAGTTGTACGCTCTGCCAAAGTACTCCTTCCATCGATAATACTAGCTCGCAGGGCAACCCAATTAGTTAAATGAAAAAGCATATCACCCCAACGAAGCAACAGTCAACTTTCTACCAATTACGAATCTCTCACGAGCAATGAATTGGATCCAAACTACGCATCTATCCCAGCAAACCCCGCCGACGACCGGTCCATTTTACAACGATTCGCTTTCCAGCACTCCTCCGGCCGAAACAGTGAGTTTGGGAATGCTGTTATAACCTGATGGCGAGCAAAATAAGACTCCAAAATAGTACATTTAGACGATTAATATATTCCGAATGCAGCTTTTGAGTGAGGATTATGCTTAAGTTAGGAATACGTTGTTTACTGCATGAACCAGAAACAAGAAAAATTTGTTTGCAAAACTAAAAAATAATCTTTTATTAATTACATATATTCGACTTTTATTTAAAAACAAATGATTTTCTCTTATTATTCTTATCAATATTGATGATTCATCTGACAGAAACAAACAATTCATGTTAAAAATATGTTTTATTTCAAACTTAACAGCTTAATTTAATTTGTATTGCATGACACTTTCAGGTTGAGAGTTCATTTTGTAATAAAAACAATTTGCTTTTATTTTCAACAATGCCTTTGCATTGGTTTCGATTTGACAGTTCTACAATTCGTTTTGAAAGTTTCAACTTTCAAATCTACCAAGCAGGAAACTTTTGATTTGACAGTTTTTGTTGTGAAAGCAAACCGCTTTCTACGAAAAAGAACCAACGCAACTTTATAATTTAAGATATGTTTTTTTTAAATTCTATCAATCATTATTCTTTGTGTGTAGCATGTCAAAACATCTTGTTGACGTCCGCCTCACGCCGCAAGCCTTCGACTTAAAGTTTTGACATGTTATATTATGCCACACCTCCTTCGCAGCAGTGGGCGCCTGGGCTTATAAGCATTTGAGAAATTGTACCACAGAGAACAGACATCCAGCCTCGAACATTTTTTTCCCAATTTACTGTGTAAATTTTTAAAAGCAAACCGTTGGAAAATCAGCGCAGCCTAGTCTAGGTTTCACCAAACTAACATTGACAGATTATCAAATGTCAAGGCGAGTAAGTGGCGCCATCAATATACGAATCACCAAAACTATCGAAAACTAACTGTAATTTTAAAATGGCAGTTACAGAAATTTACACACGAAGGGCACTCTTAAGAATTCATTTATTTATTTACTTGTTATTGACATCATGTGGCCCCAATGAAGTTGAAAATAAATTAATTTAAAGCTTAGGGTCAAATAATAAAAATACATGTACATAAAAACGGTCATATAGTTATTCAACATTGGAAGCAACTGGCGTGAATGGTGAAAGTCGAACAGATGAGAGGCCCGGTTGAATACTCGCTGTAATCCACCGATGGCATCGTTCATGCTGTAGTTGGTACGGCGGAGAGGTAGTCTCAGCATCATATTGTTTCGAAGAGCTCTAGGTTGAACGTTGACATTTATTTGCTCCAGGATTGCAGACTCTAGCTTGGATGTCTGTTCTCTGTGATTGTACCTCTATACTGATTGGAAGATCCCAATTGGTAAATCCTACTCAATTTTAGGTAATTTAGAAAAAGTGTGCTGTGTGTGATTATACGAGTTTAGCACACCGCCATAAAAAATGCTATTCATACAACCCTGATGGCTTCAAACTTTCTTTCAATTTAGTACAAATGATTTGACAAGTCAGCAGTTTAGGCGCAATTTTCGAAGCGGCTACCGAGACGCTAATTTCGGAAAATAAAAACAAATTCAAAGGAATCTATCTTCAATAACTATTGAAAAAAAGT
This sequence comes from Aedes japonicus, assembly GCA_034211315.2. NCBI lineage: Eukaryota > Metazoa > Arthropoda > Insecta > Diptera > Culicidae > Aedes > Aedes japonicus. Next base: position 273,319 of record JASCZW010000090.1, on the reverse strand, counting down.
GCCAATTAAACCAGAAGATGTCGGCCTCCAGCGGCAAAATTTTAATTTCGGTGGAATCGCCAGCAGAACAGGAGGTAGTGAGTAAAATTTATTGAATTGAGAGGTTACGTTTGACGAACAACGACTCACCATTGTTATTATCCGTTTGTCGGTGCCATTTTGTACAGGAACATCAGAAAAATGCTCGTAAATTGCTGAGGAATGTTCAGAACGTACCAACAATGAACAAAGAAAATGTTGGCAAGCTTAGCAAAGTTCCTGCTTATTTGGCCCAAAAGGAACTGGCCAAGAAAACGCTTTTGTAAGTTGTCTTCCACTCCAATGCAGGCGAAGATACAATTCGTTGGGTAGCAGTGTTGCCATGTTTTAAGTTTTCCCTTTGAATTTTTAGCACCGATGCAATGGAAGCAATTGAGCTGAAACGCAAGAAAACAGCCGTCCAATCTCAATCATGCCAAACCTCACCGGAAAAGAAGCTGTCTACAGCTGTGAAGCCCAAAATAACCGTTGAGGACCTCACATCGGAGGAAGCTCCCAGCGAGCAGTACTGGGAAGTTCTAGCGGAGAGGCGTAGGATGGCTTTGGAGGAATCTCTGGCGGAGAATATGGAGCTGTACGATAAAGTTCATGGTCTGGAAGAAGAGCTAAGTCTATCGAAGGAGATGCTCCAGGAAGCTCGAAATTTGGTTGAGGTATTGACCGAAATGCTGCAAGAAGGCGAAGCAGAAAAGGATGAGGCCGGTTGCAGTAAGGACGGAATCCACCAAGTGGATGACAGCGGTGTCCCTGCAGATACAGAACTACACAGCGATTGCGAAGATGATGATCTTTAAATTTCTAGATATTTACTTTGTTCTGATTTTTATTAACATGCCTTGGAGTCGCGAGTTGTTATATGTAACACTAATTACGCGGGATGGAAATCTTCGGTTCCGCAAGTTTCTACTGTAAATAGTCGAAATGCATTTGGGACTGGACCTGGACGAATACTAATTTCAAAGGATAGAACCATTCTAATGTAATAATCATAGTAATTTAATCATAACATTCATCCTGACGAGGAATGTAGCAGAATGTTTCCACTTCATCATCCATCTAATGTGGTTGTTAATCTGTAGGATTATGCGTGACTGCCACTGCCTTAATTGACATGTTTTCTTTTTGTTGTTTTGAAGAAATATATGTGTGAAATTATGAGATTTAGCTATTTATTTTGCAGAAAATATTGGGAACATTTTTCTTTCTGGTGGGGATTTTTTATTATCAATAAATATTTGATATGGAATGTAAGCCTTCTCCAATCATCAGTCTTTACTTGGAGTTTGTTTTTTCATGACCTTAAGACTAATCTTTGGAATTAACGCTGAAATCAGTAATATCAACTGTGATGAGTAAAAGGGTATCTTAACACTAACCCCAAAATTAGGGATCACTTTCGTTTAAACCCGTGCTTCAAGATCATGGGGTCGCTGTAAGCCTTCATTAGCCCTGGTTTCAATGAAGCATGAACCACTAGCTGGATCTCGTCATACTTCACTGATCTAGCTTCTTCGTAGATCGATAACAATCGTGGTAGTACTGGATTCCCTTGCCATCTCGGTATCGGTGTATCTTCCCACGACAGTACAGGCATGGGCTGAAGAACTGAGGGTGCGCCTGATCCGCGTAATGTTTGATTACATCTGCAAGGGTTTCCTTCAGAAAGTTACTTTCGCACGATAGACAGTGGGCTTGTTCCGGTGGAGCAGTTCGCTCCAGAAAACGTTGATTGACCGCGTCAGTCGTTTCGTGGGGATAATGTTGGGAATTATGATCATGGGCAGTTGAATTGTGCCCGTTCTGCAGTGGATTTTGGTATGGGAAATTGTTGTTCATAATTAAAAACTTACGAAATACTGAGACAGTTACGGGAAAATGTGTTATACTCTTGATAAACAAGACCGCGAACCGAATGAATTCAAATTCTCATTTTTTTTTTCAAAACAAAATTTGACAGAACAACAAGGCGAAATAAAATCAAGCATAACTTTCCAAATAGACGTATCTCACATATGATTGGAATTGAGAAAAATGAGATAGAAGTTCCAGATGCTTTCATTAAATCCTAATTAACTTTACTTCAAGTTTTATTCGATCTGTTCATTCTGTCATGGTTGAATAATATTAAAAGAAGTAGAAATCCTGGTTTTCAGTCACTTTCGCTCTATTATTGAGATAATTAACACATTTACCTCTATACCATACACATACACCTTGTTAGATACGTCAGTGTGTCATTTTGCTTGTAACATACACCGGTAAGATACGTCGGTATTTCAGAACGTTTAGCACTTGCGTCATGTCAGATACACCGGGTATAAGTTTTAAGCGCAGATACGTCGGCTTGCTTCGGGGTGTATCTGAACTATTTGCATAACATTTGATAAGATCAGATAGGTCGCATATGAATTTTGGCGCACACAACTGAATAATTTTGAAAATGTTATTTGGCAATTGCTACTACATTAAGGGTGTTATTAGCGACAGGATAGAATGCATATCTCGATTTGTTTACATTTGCGACATACGTCCTTTTGAAAAGTTATGCTTGAAATGTAAAAGAACAAAGACGATGACCAAACAAGACTTCAGTAAAACCAGTAATACAAACGGTTCGGTAAAATGGATGACAACCTTCACGCTAAGATTAGTTTACCCAAATATGGGTAAAGAATGCCCATAATCGTGAAAAGTGCACATACCCATTTATGGGCACGTTACTACCTACCCAAATTTGAGTATTTTTTCCCATACAAATTTACTCAAATATGGGTAAAGTAACTTTACCCATAAATGAGTATGTGCACTTTTTTGCGATTATGGGTAAACTGAGCTTAGCGTGTTTACTTCTAGACAAAATAGTCAAAAGGTCGAAAGTAACATTTGTAAACAATGACATCTAGCGTATTTTTCTGGGATCTGCTTGCTCCCACAATCGGGGGGTGCGACACATCTAAATCCAGATTTAAGATGATCGAAAAATCCCACGCTAGCGAATCAATCTCTAAAAAATCTTGTTTCAGCTTGTGAATCAGCTTAATCCATCAACTTGCATCGTGCTGCATCCTTTTGCAGTAAATCTTTAAAATCTTCATCAAAATCTTCAAAATCTTCTTTCTATCTACTAAGCGTGCGCACATCGCACAAAAGCAAAACAAAAAAAATCCTGTATCTCAGATAGAGTCGCACCCCCTGAACAAAATAGCACCAGAAACAGATACAGAGACTTATTACCAAAGTAACCACGAGGCTGTAATAGCATAGACTAACTCTAAGACCAGTAGGTCCCATACAAAAACGATTTTTTTCTTGGCTCAGTCAGTACTAGAACATCGTCCCAAGCTCGGTCCCAAGCTCAATAATGCACCCCTTATAATGAACTCACATGAACACACTCTCAAATACTCTGTCAAAATAACACAGCAAATCAAAACAAAGGCGCAAATATGTATAACAAGGTGCTGGCTTCAAGGTGTAATTCGGACCAAGGGGTTCTACAACAGTGAACCAATTTCAAATCGCTAGTTACATATTGATTGTTGGTAATAGCATGCATATATAGGGCATATGTATTACGTCTAGTGCATCATTGAAGTTGGATTAAAGCTGAAAAGGGCCCCACTAAGATTGAACTAATGCTATATCTTTTGTAATGCCATAAAACATGGCTAAAGTAGCATTATTGCATCGGTAATGCATCACTACATTCATAAGCTAATTTAACGCTTCATTACTTGACAACTGTTGAATTGATGCGATCCCGCATTACCGATGTTGATTTTGGGTTGAATAAGTGCAATAATATAACGCTTGTGGTTACTTAGGTAACGCTTCCTTCAGACCTCTGGTTGTAACTATAGACACTTGACACAAGTTACTTGAGTGTCTATAGTTGTAACCTGACATTTCCAGGGAATTTACTTTTGAATTTATTGCAATTGCGGGATCATTATTGCGGGATCACATCCATTCAATAGTTGTCAAGTAATGAAGCGTTAGATTAGCTTAAAGAATATAATAATACATTACCGATTGAACAATTCTACTTTCACAATGTCTTATGGCATAATAAAAGATATATCATTAGTTCGATAATAGTGGAACCCTTTTCAGCTTTAATCCAACTTCAATGATGCAGTAGACGTAATGTATGTATGCCTTATATATGCATGCCATATAGCCTCGTGGTTACTTGGGAATACATCCACTTCGCGGCGTTCTTTTATCATTCCACGAGTGACAAGTTCGTCTTCTACGTCCATGCGTCCGTTATACGTCATAGGGTGCGGTTGCGTTAAATGCCTTGTTCATATAATATATATAATGGTTGTCAAATAATTTCAACAAGAAATTCGTCATCAGGATAGGCTCATAACATGTTTTATAACATAAACCACTGCGACCAGTACTTTGATCTATTGTAGTATATCCCGTATCCTTTGTTTAGAGCATGTGGAGCTAACGCATCACTATTGAGAAATGATGAAGTATTCGGTTTTGTTACAGTTGTCATTGTTTTTTTTTTGTTGTTGTCGAATTTTATTGAAAGTTTCCGCTATTTAAACCCTTTGAAGGCTAGTATCGACCTAAAAAGTATAGAGGTTACGGAATTTTGTTCAATATTACCAAGCGGAATTTTGACAATCGATCTGTATGGAACGAAATGTCACCTTCATTTACGGAATAATCGAGCGGAATATTTTTCCGAAGGTAAAAATGACAGCTCCCATTAGTTTACGTGGGAACCTTACAAATTCTAATTTTATTTTTCGTTCTTTTCAGGTGCATACTGCTGCAGAAATTTCTTTTCGATTATTTACTTTTCCGTTTCAGTAAACGGAATTTTACATGGGTTTGGGATAGAAAAAGAAATTTCTTTCGAACACGATACCGACCTTGAGGAGTAAGAGTACTCTTCAAAGGCGCGCCCCTTTATCAGTCAAAATCAGATTCATTGCAAAGAAAACAAACTATGACTCCGATACTGACCATGCATCAGAACCCTAGTCATAACCAATTCAAACTATAGAACATCAAAGGGAACGTCCATTAATTACGTCACGCAAAAAGTGACTTTTTATAACCCCCCCCCCCCCTCCTTGTCACGTTTTTTTTGTATGGACCTTCAAATTTTTTTGTATGGATTGTCACGTTTTCCCAAAACCCTCCTCCCACACCTACGACGTGACATAATTAATTGACCTTCCCAAATAGACAATGAGAATTCACATAAATGGAGACTAACCATGTTTTACTTATTCCAGGCTCATCCTCGTACAATCTGGGCACAAAACGAGTATTGGCACTTATAATAAGACATCAAATGTAATAAGGACTAAGATATGTTCCTTTCACTACTAAAAACAAAAATGTTCCCTAGTTTGAATTAATTTGGACTAGGGTTCAGTGGTAGATCTGAAACCTCGTAACACACCATGAAAAGGTGATCTACCAGCGTTACGGGTCTATAACATTTTATATCTGCGCAGTCTGGCTAGCGTTAAATGCGTCCATATGTTTTATATCAAAAGCTGCCGCAACGCGCCGTTGCGCTCCCGATTAAAGCTGGGCCTTAATACCGGGCTTACACACAGAGTTTTTATTACTGAAGTCGGTAAAATATTACTGGGTTTTCAAACAGCTGAGTTTTCAGTAATTAACTCAGTACTTTTTTCCGCTACCGAGAACTCGGTAAATAACACAACTGTGAAAAAGTACTGACTTAGTACTGACGGTAAAAGAAAATACTGACTTTCTCAGTAACCGATTTGTTTACATTTATTTTTACTGAGTTTTTCCTCGAGATGGAATTAAAACAGTAGTATTTTCAGGTTTTGATTTTTTTAATTCTCCTAGCAGTGCACAAGCATTAAAGAGGAACTGAGTCCTATCCAAGCTTAAGAAATGAAAATAGTTGGCGCAAGTGGCCTCCAAGCCAGCAAAATTCACTGCTGCAGCTTGGCTCGGGAATTCCAGTCCACCGTTAAGGCCTGAACGCAATATGGACGGAAACGGAACGGCAACGGAAAGTGGCTGTCAAATCAAATTTTGGCTGCATGCAAATCAATGAGATAGCACACAGTGATGACGGCGCGGGAAAAGCGGTTTTGTACTAATAGTACCAACAATCAATATGCAACTAGCGATTTGAAATTGGTTCACTGTTGTAGAACCCCTTGGTCTGAATTACACCTTGAAGCCAGCACCTTGTTATACATATTTGCGCCTTTGTTTTGATTTGCTGTGTTATTTTGACAGAATATTTGAGAGTGTGTTCATGTGTGTTCATTATTAGGGGCGCATTATTAAGCTTGGGACCGAACTTGGGACCGATGTGCTAGTACCGACTGAGCCAAGAAAAAAATCGTTTTTGTATGGGACCTACTCTGCCGCTATTCGCATAACTGTCCCATGTTCTATGGGACACCCTATATACATGGGACAGTTATGCGAATAACGGCAGTACTGGTCTTAGAGTTAGTCTATGATAGTACCAAACCGCGTTTGGGTTTGAAAAATACCAAAAACAGCGGTAGCGAAAACCATTTGAAGTTGCGAAAATGGAGCCAACTGACCATGAGCAGATTGGAAGCTCGCAGAATTTCAATGATAAATTGATAAATAGCATTAAATCTCCCTCTTATTTTTGCGAAATCGGAAAAACAGTTTCGATACAATATTAGAACGGATGCAGCGTGGCGACAAGTGAAAATGCAGAATATATTTATTTCTATTTTTCTATTCTTTGAATAATAAAATGGAATCATTATGCATTTTTAGAGAAAATTGAGAAAAAAGTGGAAGAATCTACGAGACAGATTCGTAAAAGAACACCGATCCTGAAATTGGTCGGCACATTATGGTCCAGGGGGAAAGTCACTCTGCCACCTTGTGTTAACACTCTCAAAAACACAATTTGCCACACTTCAAACACACTCGCCACCACATTGAATATAAATTCATATCTGGCACCACTTACACGAATCGAATGTTTATTTTTGTTTCCCTCTCGCTTACACTAATGTGATTCAGATGATGCATAAGTGAGCGGGTGTTAAACGGTTAAACCGTCCATGGTTGCCAATAAGCATAAATTTTCGATTGTACACGCTAAGACCAGAGTACCGAAAATTCGGTAAAAAATACCGATAACCGCACAAAAGTGCACGTACTGAAATTATCGGTAAACATGGATTACTTAAATTTCGGTACTGTTGGTGACAAGCGAAAAACGTTAATAATTAACTATTTGCAATCGTTTATTTTTACCGAAAATTAAGTTTTCTTTTTCTGTTTTGGGTTTTTGGAATGCTATAATAAAAATGTTTAAAGCAAGGTTGTAAGATCTATTTTTTTCGGATTTATTCCCCACTAAACGGATCAGAAAAATGTGAACAGGCTTGATTAGGTATTTTATTTTCAAGTATTTTTATTCCAAGTAGACATGGCTGCTTGCTGACCACAAAATATGATTTTTCCATGTAAATACACATAATACTCTCCCTGTTTTGGTGCAGTTGCCAGACAAATAATGTAAGGGTATTCTCCTGGTGGTAGAGCATTGGATCAACCTTCGACAGCCTGAAATATATAGAATAAATTAGTATGTGTATATGAATCAAGTGCAATTCATTTCAATTTTTGAGATTCGTCGTATGATTTACATACAAATTGAATAATTAACTTACTTTCCAGTTTTTTCCTTGTGTTCCCGAATGTCAGAACAAACACCGTTCTTTAGTTGCAGACTTAGCAGCTATCAAGCTGAAATTGAATGTTTTTATTTTAGATAGCACAGTTCAAGGTAGGTATATGTTTCTTACAATTTCAGTGTTTTCCTATTCTTTTCAGGTGTGTCGGTAACCGGGAAAGCGTGGAGCGTACAATCTATAAGTAATTACATTTCATTTTAATTTCAGGTTATGAACAGTATAATTGGTAAGTAATTATTGCTAGCTAAACCTACCTCAACCTACTCGTCTCTACTGTAACAGTCTGGTTCTGACTGTTGCCGAACTGATGGGTTTGATCACTAAATGTAACTATCAAGTTGTAATTTGTTATAATAATTGAAACATATATAGTTAACTACACTTACTCCAATAATCCAAATTTAACTCTCTGGAGCTCTTTTATAAATTCACTTGCGTATAACTTCAATACAATAATAAACTGTGCCGTTGATGCACACTTCTACTTCTCGAACTGTCATTGAACTCAGCGAAACCCGTTCAGTTGCGAGGGAACTGACAGGGGTTCCACCGCCGATTAGCCACTAACAGTGTTGCCGGTAACACCTTGTATCCGCATCGATTAATCATGTCAATTCCTCCATATTTCCAGTGATCTACAATTGAATGATAAAAAAATATATTTCATTGGAATGAGGTAAATATTTCAATTCTGTAGAAATTTGTGAAGCCGTTTCTTCGTCTGTAAACAAACTTTCCAATCGCCAATTTTTCACGAATTACAGCTCAGTTCCTCTATAGAATTTTGCTGTAAGTGTTCTGAATCGAACTATAGCCCGCATTTATTGGCTAGCAATCGACTATGTGAATGTTTATTTACAAGCACAGAACCATTCGCCTTCACAAATTTCTCCGGAATTTTCATGATCCGCTTACCATATTTCTACTCACCCTTCGGGTTGGCTGCCACAAATCTCAGTCTCTACAGCTGGTTTCTTTCTTTATTTTAAAACAAAATTCGAAACCATTTAGCCTGAAGGTGAGGAGGCGGTACAATTGCAATAAGTCATAAACTTCGCAATGGCGGTAGTGTTGATTCTCAGATGCAGCGCAGTGATAAAATTTTAAACCAAATTTAGGTAAAAAAAATACGTAAACATTTGAAAATCCACTTTACTTAATAAATAAGTAAAATTTATCGAAATCAGTCGTTAAATTTTACCGAAATTTTAGGTTTTACTACCAAAACCTAATTTTCGGTAAAATTAAAACGTAATTTTCGGTAATCTTATCTTAGCGTGTAGTTTGTGAAACACAAAAACACCTTCTGCCACCCCAGAAACACATTCGTACACGATCAACACAAACACAACGTGGCAGAGTTACTCACCCCCTGTTATGGTCACATGTTTTCAGTCAACGGCTGCACAACAATGTGGTAAAATCCAGCGGGTCTCAAATTCCGTGCTATACTCGCATCATTTCTGCTGGCTCACTTCAGGCAGATATCCCACTTCTTTCAGTTCATCCCACAATACTTTAATAACGTCTTGCGTTATTTCCCTGACTGTTGTCACCCAGTCGAAAAAGACGAGAACAGCAAAAGATGCTGGATCCATCAGATAAATACCTGTAATAGAATAAGCCGTTCTTTTTACTTTGCCATTCCAAACACAAACAAACGTCAACGTGCCGCACTTACCGCTGATCATTGCGTGTAGAAATAGCGGCTGAGGCGGCGGCTTCGCATTTAGTACAAACCGCGACGTTTGTTCAGGCCTTTACTTCGGCCGCGAAATGCAGTGGACTGACTGTTTAGTACATCATCAAAATTTAATATTTAATATTAAATTTTAATATTTAATATGCACATTATTCGGTAATTATTTTTAATGATATATCACCAGGCACCGTAAACATTTTATTTTACGGTAAATTCAGTACTCGGTATTACCGTAGTCAGTAGTTTGCAGCAAAAGTTACTGAATAACGGTTGTTTTTTCATTCAATACTGGCCCTTCGGTAATTTTTGCGTTTTACGGAGCAAAAACTGCACAAATTATTACCGAACAGAGGAGCTGTGATTAAAGTGTGTACCGCCATTCATGGATGGTTTCGAATAAGCGTGCGTCGTTGCATCGAGTGCATTCAGTGCATGTCAACAATTTCACCGATCTGTCATCCAGTTGCATTTCGCCGTAACCGTTTTCGCCATCCGCACTTCAAAAGTTTGACATTACCTCCTGAATACACATTCTTTCGCAGACACAAATCCATCATCACTTTCCAAGGAAGAAGAAACTGATATTTTTGCGGTCTCCTGGTCGGGCATTGCGTCGGGTAATTCTTGGCTTTCCATCGCCGTCATAATTGCCTATCTTTTAGTGATCGAAGTTTAACGGTGACTATCATTTCCAGTTGGTGTACGCTTTAGCAGTTTTTGTTTGGTGGTTGGTCGGCCGAAAGCCCCAAAAAAGTCCCTTCACTTGGAAACCCCCCGAAGACTAGTGTTGTGCGAGAAGAAAATCCCCTTACAGGATGGCTCTCAATCCGCAGTACGAAGAAATTGGAAAAGGATTCGTGACCCAGTACTATGCAATGTTCGATGATCCGCTTCAGAGACCGAACCTGGTCAATCTATACAACGTAAGTAGCGTGTGAGTTTACGAGTGTCGGAACCTGTATTTCGATGGATAGGAAGACATTCTCTGGTGGCGAGCGTAATCCTCGTCACAACTCACTATATTGATAGAGGTTTCGCGAATGAACTGGTTGTTGCACCTAACCTCAACGTTATTTACTTTCTTGCGGGAAGCGAAATCACGGTGGCTTATCATTACTTGTTTTTTCGTTTATGTACTGAATTCGGTGCGTCAAGAATGACTGTGGTTAAAAAAATAATTGGGTTGTATTCAGTTTTGTTTTGTATGTGATCAATGATTGTATTATTTTAGAAACGGGAGGCTTCCGATAGGGTTAGTCAGTGAACCGATTTGTGTTAATTTGTAAACTTTCATTATTTTAGGCCGAACTTTCTTTTATGACCTTTGAGGGACAGCAAATTCAAGGAGCTGCCAAAATTTTAGAAAAACTACAGGTAGATGGACTTCGGTATATTTTGCCGTAGGTACTTAATCTCATTGTTATGTATATTGCAGGGTCTCACCTTCCAAAAGATAAACCGTGCCCTAACGGCGGTCGATTCGCAACCCATGTTCGATGGAGGCGTTCTTATTAATGTTCTAGGTAGATTGCAAGTAAGTATGCTCCAATTGTTTGTGTATCTCTTTCAACTTAGTAATTTTCGGATGGGTACTGATTCGTTTCTTTCTCTCGACTCTTTCTTCGCCGTTCTCTTCTTTTTGCGTGGGAATCCAATCTCCTAATGTCTTCGAATCTAAATTTGAACGTTTGAACAGACTGACGAAGATCAGCCCCACGCCTATACGCAAACATTTGTACTGAAACCCATTGGAACCAGCTTCTTCGTACAGCACGATGTCTTCAGATTAGCACTGCACGACATGGCGTAGCGTGTTTTCCGTCGATGAATTTGTTGTTGTCCCTCTTTTCTCCGTTAAAGAAAACGATATAAAAAAGAAAGCATTAATTATTGCCTACAGTGCTATCAGGATGCTACTGAACTAATCGATTCTATCTACATATTGGACGTAGTTCAAGAGAATGAACAAAATTTCCAACACTCACATTTAACAATTACCTTAAACGAGTTAGATTTGTTTAACGCGCGCGCGGTGGTCCATCTATAAAGGATGCGATTGGTTAAAGAACGAAATAAGCAGAAGAGTATAGGAATCTATGAAATTTTATAAATATGTAAATGATGCACACAAACTGCGAAAGCTAAACAATGGATAACCGGAAACGGTTTACGCTCACTAATTTGAAGATTCTAGTTTTTCTTTTGTTAACTGTCAACTAGCCTGGAGAAAAAGAGAATAGGGTTTTGCTTCTTGTTTTTTGTCTGTTTTGGGTATAGGTTTTTTTTTAAACTGTCTGATGTATGCTTTACTCGAAGTGATTTTCGTTTGTAGCCTCATTTGATCACATTAAACAGAAATGTGTAATACATTATTGACTATTAATATACCTATCAGAGATTTGTAAATTTGAAACGCAGAGCTTGTTTTATTTCTACTCTCCTCAAGTGACCTCTCGGAAAGCGAGCATCGTAGATAAGGTAACTGAGCTGTGCGAGCAAGTTTTGTGTGTGTAACTAATTAATTTCCATAGTTTAACACTAACTACCTCAATGAATGCTTACATGTTGAATTTTTTTTTTTTTAGTTTCAAGTCAATGTTGCTGAATTCTGTTCTGTTGATTAGTTCCATATTTTCAGTTAAATGAATGCATAGGATTTTCCTTGTTCGATATTTTGTTTTCCATACATTATAAGAATTATCCCCGTGCATGGTCCCTAGAAACCCGTCTGTTTGTTGGTTTGGGAATGTCAGTAAAAGATATGTGAAAGAAACAAGGACAGATCACGCACCAGTGTCTGAATGAGCCAGACTTTTGACGGAAATTTACGTACAGCTTTACTATATTAGTGCCCCAATGGTGGTAAAACACCAACACCAAAAGTATTATGTTTTGTGAGGCAAAACAGCAGGCAAAAAGTTGGATAAATATTATGGGGCTCCAAATACTCCAACAGATTCCATCGTTAACACGTACGTCCCCAACCCTTCTGAAACAGAAAATTTAAAATTTAAAATCGTAAGCCATCGAATTTTGATGCGGTTTTTTGCAATAGATCACAACATTAATCTAGTTAATAGATCTGCACTGGTTATTCCAAAAATCATCTGAAGACTAAGTTTTACAAAATCATGAAGTTTGATATGTCGCAAGCCGGGTTTTGGAAACGATTTGAATATGGTCACTTTTCCGGAGGAACTCGGATCCTGCAGTGCGTTTTTTAGTGGCAAGTATGGTCAGACATCCTCAAACTGTTTTCTGATGGCCTAGTTTTGCTTAATCATGAAGTTTGATATGCCGAATGCCGAACGTTTCGCATCTAAAAATACTTTGGCCCATCCCTGTACAGGTACTTACTCCAGTGCTCCCACCTTGGAATCAGAAACTACGGAAATTTTCGTAATAACCAGTGCAGATCTATAAACTAGAATAATTTTGTGATCTATTGCAAAAATCTGCATTAAAATCTGATGGCTAACGATGGAGTATCATCAATTTTAAAGTTTTAATTTCCTGTCTGAGATGGGTTGGGGACGTACGTGTTAAATAATGGTTTCGAGAGTTTCGTGGTGGACGCAACTCCAGTACCGATTGAGTCCGCAACGCCAGGCCCTCCGATGCGGTTACAGAGGAAAATATCAAAAAAGTTCATGAAATGGTGTTGGTTGACCGGAAAGTAAAGGTGCGTGAGCTAGCAAATGCCACAAAGATTAGTACTGAGCGCACACGCCATATCTTGGGCGAGATTTTGCACTAGAAAAAGTTATCCTGCCGCTGGGTGCCGCTGCATACTCACTCCAGACCAAAAACACGAACGCGAGAGCACTTCGGAACAGTGTGTAGACGTGCTGATGCGGAATCGGAAGGACTTTTGGCGGCGATTGGTAACTGTTGATGATACCTGGAACCACTATTACACACCATCGAACAGAATGAGTGCCCGGCAATGGAGCGAAGCCGGCACGAGAGCTCTGAAGCGGCCTAGGGAGGCTCAATGGGTCGGAAAGATTTTGGCGTCGGTTTTCTGGGATTGTGTTGGACACTATCATAGTAGTTGGACAACAAACAACTACAGTTACCGTGGACAGCCTGGCAACGCGTAACAACCGGACATATAAAACGCAGTCATCAAACATCCAATGATTCATTCTGTAATAAGACTTCAAGAAATGAAGAACTATTTTAATATTGTATCAAGTACAACATTTGGCGTCGAGGAAATTACCGAATTCATCGCTTTGGAGGAAGAGCTGCTTGTTTTTCTCAAGATGGCAGAACCTGGAAGTGGTAAATTTCAAGAACTCTACCAGCAAATCCAGCGGCAGAACAAGCAGATGACGGAACAAAACGCTCAGATGATGCAGATAATGTCGATGATGTCGATGAATCGATGAATCGATGCTGTGAAGACTTCGAGGTCAACAACATCATGGCGGATAAGTTCAAAAGTCTGATTTTCATCCTTGGTTTTTTTTCCCTCTGTTCGGGACACAAAACCACTGCGACCAGTAATTAGATCTATTGTAGTATATCCCGTAACCTTTGTTGAGTGCATGTCGATTTACCTCATCACTATTGAGAAATGATAAAGTATTCGGTGTTGTTACAGTTGTCATTGTCTGTTTTGTTGGCAATGAATCGAATTTTATTGAAAGTTTCCGCTATTTAAACCCTTTGAGGAGTGAGAGCACTCTTCAAAGGCGCGCTCATTTATCAGTCAAAATCAGATTCATTGCAAAAAAAAAACAAACTATGACTCCGATACTGACCATGCATCAGAACCCTAGTCATAACCAATTCAAACTATAGAACATCAAGTAGACAATGAGAATTCACATAAATGAAGACTAACCATGTTTTACTTATTCTAAGCTCACCCTCGCACAAGCGCAAAACGAGTATTGTCACTTTTCATAAGACATAAAATGTAATAAGGACTAAGATATGTTCCTTTGACTACAAAAAACAAATATGTTCCCTAGTTTGAATTAATTCGGACTAGGGTTCGGTGGTAGATCTGATACCCCATAACGCACCACGAAAAGGTGATCTACCAGTGTTACGGGTCATCCGTGGGTTACGATTCTTCGAAGGGCGCTAACATCCGAACGAGACTCCTATCAAAGCTCTAGGCTAACGCTGAAGGTGAATGCACCCTAGAATCGCTCATTACGTAGTGTCATCACCAGTGCCTTCAAAACCTCAAGCGTGATGCTGCCATGATGGAACAGAAGACACCGGTTAGCTCAATGTGTGTAGTGAAGCAAAACAAACCCCCCGGTCAAATCTATTTCCAAGGAAAGCAAGAAGGCGAAGCTTGATGGTCCCAAAACATCCTGTACACGAAGCATGTTTGCCGGGATTGCAAGCAAACCGACCACAAAGAGGGTTATTGTGGCAGTTGCACTTCAAAAGCAGCGCAAAAGAAAAAGAAGAACGTCAACGGAATATTCTGCATCAACCAGGTGAGCCTGCTCTTCAAGACGGAAGTTCCTAACGGTGGATATCAACGGGTCTCAAGTCACCCTCAGTTGGACACCGCGTCAGATATCTCAATCATTACGAAAAAGCAGTGGAGTAAGAACCTGGGATCGTCATCTCTGACTCCTACTACACGGAGTGTCAGCACAGCATCGGGTAATCCTCTTCATCTACATAAAGAACTGGAATGTTCAGTCACTCTCGGAGGTGTCACCAAAATCGCAACTTTCTACGTGACCAACAGTTGCATCAACCTGTTCGGTCTGCACTGGGTAGAGCTATTCGGACTATCGGACACTCCGCTGTCTTCAATTCGTAACCAAATCCACGTTGCTGCTAGTCAAGACAATCAGATCCAACGGTACAAAGCTGCATTTTCAGAAGTGTTCAAGCCCGGTCTAGGACTCTGCAAGAAGATGAAGGCGAAACTCTTTTCAAGCCCAAGCGACCAGTTCCTTTCACGTTCATGAAGAAGATCGACGCAGAGCTGGGGGGTCTTCAATCCCTGGGTTACGCCAGTGGATTTTTCACAGTGTGCTGCTCCAATCGTCGCAGTAAAGAAACCAGTAGGAAAAGTACGTATCTGTGCCGATTACTCTACCGGACTGAGTGCTGCTTTGGAGCCTCACCACTATCCACTGCCAGTTTCTGAAGACATATTCAGAAAATTAAATGGATGCCGGTATTTTAGTATCATTGACCTCAGTGATGCTTATTTTCAATTAGAAGTTGACGACGACTCGAAGCAAATGCTCACAATCACAATCATCGAGGTCTCTTCCGTTTCACCCGGCTCGCATCTGAGGTAAAATCTGCTCCTGGGGCTTCCAGCAGCTGATGAAAAGCATGATCGCCGGCCTCAAAGGAGTGGATTCATTCCTGGATGACATCTTGGTTTACTGCAAAACCGAAAAGGAGCACCACGAGTACCTCATCGCTTTGCTTCAACGGCTTCAAGCCTACGGTTTCGTTCTACGGGAAAAATACAACATTATTCAGCCGCAGATCAAGTTTCTTGGACACATCGTCGATGCCAAAGGTCTCCGTCCTGACCCATCCAAGGTGAAAGTTAACGTCAAAATGCCAGCTCCCAAATATGTCACATATCTACGTTCATTCCTTGGTGCAGTGAATTTCTACGGAAAGTTTGTCCAGGAGATCCATCAGCTACAACGCCCACTCAACGCACTGCTCAAGAAGGATGTCAAATTTGTTTGGAGTCAGGAGGGCCAGAAATCGTTCCAGCGGTTCAAAGAGGAACTTCAATCGGATTTGATGTTGACGCATTATGATCCTGACACAAAATTCCATCGCATGCTGCTAGGACGCAAGTTTACTCTCCAAACGGATTATCAGCCACTCCTGCGGATCTTCGGATAGAAGAACGGCATTCCGATTCAAACGGCCAACCGCCTTCAAAGTTTGGCACTCTTCTGTGTTACAATTCGAGTACGTGTCCCATACGCAATTTGGTTATTGCGACGTACTATCTCGCCTTATCAACAGTTACGATTAAGCGGATGAGGATTTCATCATCGCCTCCATTGAACTGGAAGAAGCCATTACCTCGCTACCTGTGACATTCAACTCGGTACATGGCGCCACCCTCATGTGCCCCGTTCTCCATCAAGTGGTCCAATATATCCAGCGTGGATGGCCTGTCATACTCGACAGCATCGCCAACACTGCCGTACGCCCTTTTTTCGCTCATCGCTCATGCACTGTCGGTAGTGAAGGGCTGCATCATGATGTCCAATCGTCTGGTGATTCCGGAATACTTTCATCAGAGAATGTTCAAGCAACTCCTTAGAGGACATCCTGGAATGTAGCGGATGAAAGCTGTTGCACGTAACCACATGTACTGGCCGAGAATTGATGAAAACAATGCTGACTTCGTCAAAAGATGTGATATAGTTGTGCCACACATTCCAAGTCACCACCCAAGGCTCCGTTGAATTCACATCGACTTTATTGGCCTGCTCAACGGTCTATAGTTTCTGGTAGTTGTGGACGCCTTCTCAATGTGGCCAGAAATTCGCATCATACGATCCCCGACTACATCAGTAGTTATCAAGTTCCTGAATGAGCTATGTGCACGCTTTGGTATTCCCAACGTAGTTGTTTCCGATAACAGCACCCAATTTACATCGGAAAATTTGCGGCTTTGTGCAGGAAGAACGGCATTCAACACTTCTGAATCTCGCCGTAATATTTACAGTCCAATGGTCAGGCAGGAAGAGGTCACTGCACAAGTTCACGGAAGCGCTCCAGACTATCCTCCAGGTATACAGGGCTACCCCCATTCGTGTTCTGAATGGCAAGACACCATTGCAGCAGATGATTGGCCGAAACATGGAGACAGTCCTGGATCGCCTTCACCACAATCAACCGAAGCCTGTACTCCTCAGTCGTCGCCAGGACGAGCAGTTCAAAGAATAAAAACATATTCATAACCAATAATTTGGTCTTTTCAGCTTCCACTTACGGCATATCTTCGGTTAGCACTTCTGAGACTCCTGCCGCTTCCAAGAATAGCTTGATACGGTAGCTCCAGTTTTCAAATCCCCCAGCTTTTCCACGAAACTGCAGTACTCAGTGAGCAAGGTCTTTCTGCGTGGTGCCCATAACCTATTGAGGGACTAGAACGGCTTCACGGGAAGAGACACGAACACGAATTAGCTTTTATTACGTCTTAATTTATAATGCCTGCAACCTATTATAATTCGCTCGTATAGAAACAAGGAGGCCGGCGTCGGTGGTGTCGTGGTAAGCGTCACTGCTACTTGGTACCCCAGTTGCTCTCGGTTCAATCCCAGTCGACGTCGGTGGTTTTTCTGAGGCGAAAGAATCTGATCACGTCTTTCTTCTGAAGGGATGTAAACCCGTTGGTCCCGGCTCATATTCATGAGTTGATAGGAAGAGGGTCTAGGTGGTAGAGTCTTCTCCCTGGCGTTGATGATTGTCACCATGTGAGGAAAAATAGGCCAACGGAAAAAAATAACTAAATTCAAGGCTGAATTTCCACTCAAAAACAACGGTTCCTCTTTGTGATGGACAGTGGGTAAATGCATGGGAGCTGACGAATGGGAGATAGTTTCTCAGCTTTAGCTAATGCCTGCTCAACTGCCATCTCACGACATGCCTTCTCGTGACAGCCGATTCGGTGTAAGCCGAAACAATGTCACCTGCTTCAGAAAAGACTGTCCAAGCGTAAAGTGAATTTTAGGGTGAACAGATGACACTGACAAAATTGGAAAATTAACACCCCATATGGCTTACTACGTTAAGAATGTGGTGGTTTCAGCAAAGCTAGCGTAGCATCGACTGTTAGTATACAGCATTCTTCGGGTACGGTACCGAACGAACAGTAGCAAGCGACAGTTCGGTTCACACAAAGACAGTCGATGCAGTTCAAACTAACTGTGGCAAGAAGGCTGTACTATTGGGAATCCTGGTTTTGACATGGAATTCCTCTTGATTCCCTTTTTGTATAGGCTCGAGTATTGATACGCAAAGGTGAATTTTGAGGTCAGGAGGTATGCACACAAGGCAACAGAAACTGAGTTGTCGGTTTATCCACGGTAGCCGGACAAAATGCGTCCGGTTTATGACAGCGCCGTCTAATAGCGAATTCGTTTTTGATCCAGTTCCAAACTGGATCGGGTATCAAAATTGGGTCGGCTTGTTGTGTGATAAACGTCAGTGTGTATGGTTGTATTTGTAACTCGTATCGGATTGAGGTTTGCCCTGACAATAAGTTCGGGTATCGCAAGTTGGAACTGGTTCCAAACTAGGTTCAAAAAGAATTCGAAATAACAGAATAAACCACGCAGGCTCATTTATGAAAATCTCAGAACCCCTCTGTCCCCTCGTAGACTTTTCTCCATACATTGTTTTGAACTTTTGTATGGAGTGCAGGCTTTGGTCTGAACCCCCCCTCTCCCCAGAAAAGTCTACGTGGTTTATGAATAGCCCCATATGTCATAAATGTTCAGATTTCAAATTAAACAAAGAAGCGTTTTCGTGAGTGTACATCCTAGACAGTTCACAGAGCGCCCGAATAGTTGCTCGAAGGCAGCTGTAGAGATCAACGATCGGCAATATAAC
This sequence comes from Aedes japonicus, assembly GCA_034211315.2. Taxonomy (NCBI): domain Eukaryota; kingdom Metazoa; phylum Arthropoda; class Insecta; order Diptera; family Culicidae; genus Aedes; species Aedes japonicus. The sequence goes on along the minus strand of JASCZW010000090.1, from coordinate 254,278 downwards.
AAAATCAGCTGATTATCGCATTTCAAATTAATGTTTTAGATACACTCGCAGAGTTATTAATTGAGAGTATTCGATGTCGTGCCCAGTGAAGTCAAAAAAAATTCCAACCCGCAAAATTTCCTAAACTGGGATGGAAGTTGACCTCAGTCGCTTCCCGCATGATTTTGCTTTTTTCACTTCAGCCGTCTCCTAATACATTCTCCGCCATTTCTCCTTGTGTATAGTCTCCATATGTAGCAATGTACTATCCGGTTAATTTGCATGCTTTTTATTTCCTAGATTGTTTGCTCCCCTTCTCGCTTATTTTTATATAACTAACCATAATACACGAGTTACCTTCCTAATGCATTTCCATCTTTCTAACTCATCCCCACAGTGTGACGATGATCCACCGCACGCCTATGCGCAGGTGTTCGTCCTGAAGCCATTGGGAGGCTCGTTCTTCTGCGCCCACGACATCTTCCGTCTGTGTATTCACAACTCAGCGTAAACAACGGCAACCGAGCAGGATCCTGCAGCTTTACACAGCGACTACCACCAGCGGCGGGGTGGTATAGATAGAATAAACCCTGTCCCAACACCGCGATGTAGCTATTCTTTCACGAACACGCCGCCGATGATTCGCTAAAGCCTCTATGCATACATAATACAATATACATACAGCTAATCTATCCGGCAAGATCTATTACCTACTCATCACTAACAGTAAGGAAAGGGGCTTGTGATTTATCACCCACTGTTTCTAGCAGCAAATGATTAATGTAAAGAGAATGCTAAAAAACGAATGTTTGAAATTAATAATAAAGAAAAGTTTTCGTTAAGAAAAACAACGCAACTGATAGTTTCGAATTTCCTCGTCAAACAAGCCTTCATTATTTAATTTTCATGGATTTAGTTTTGTTTCTGATTTTTTTTTTCAACCAGCTTTCAAACTTTTGCTGTAACCTAGTATTTATGTTTCTACGTATTCTAAAACAAAAGCGATTCCAACGGACCTGTTCTGTTTTAGAATTTTATGTCGTTTTCGGTTTTAAGCCTGGGTCAGGTCTGACTGACTCGCAATAACCGAACGAAAACGGATCCAGAGTCGAGTCAGTATGATGGTATTAGTGCAAAACGTAAACAAAAACAAACATAAACATTTCATTTTGACAGTTTATCTTTGTGTGTATTGGTGAATCCAGGTTGGACCTCGAAAAAAGTTGAGAGCGAACCTCGTCGATGTTGGGTCGGATCCAGAGCGGATACAGGTTCGACCCGATTGAATAAAAAAACGTTTTGACAGCTGTTAGAGCGGACCTAGGGCGAACCTATAGTCACTAGATTCATAGTCTGGCGGATACAACGACGGGAGCCAATTTGAACAGTCACTTGGCGGAGCCAATCGAGCATATTTCGAGTAATTCATGATAAGGGCCTAAAAGCCATTTCTAAACAATGACTTTAAACGTTGATTTCACACGAATCACGAGAATCTCACTATATCCTACTACTCCATATGGTAGAACTAACATTCTTCTACCAAATGCTGCTTTCATTTCACGAGAGTGATTTAAGATTCAAGAGAAATCGATATTTAAAGTCATTGTTTACAAATGGCTTTTGGGCCATGAACATGAATTACTCGAGATATGCTCGATTGGCTCCGCCAAGTGACAGCTCAAATTGGCTCCCGTCGTTGTATCCGCCAATCTAGTGACTATAGGGCGAACCCAGTTCCGCACTGGCAGTTACCGAAAACGACATTAGTAACTTGCGTCAGTTGGAGAATGGTAGAGTGGCCTTTCGTGAACCGAAAGTGTTTCTGAAGTAAGATGTTAACTATTCTGGTTTGTGAGCTCGCTAGAAAGAGCTTTTCGAACAACTTCGAGATTGAGGACAGAAGCCTGATAGGGCAATATCTTTTAGCGCTGGTAGGATCTTTACCAAGCATTTTTTTGACGTAGGACTACGTCTTTGTTTGTTCAGTGTTTGAGCGTTAATATCTCAGTCGTTTCTCCAAACTTTTTCAAAATATTTGCCCCAATCGATCGGAAATATTTCTACGCGTCGATTTCAATATTTAAAACTAAGTATTTCCGTATCACAGTCTTCAAATGTTAGTAAAGGAGATCGGAAAATGCTTCATGGCAGTTGGTATTGACAAGTACCCTAGAGGTTGCTCTGACGAGCAACCATTGGCAAGGTTATTTTACCGAAATCCGTTAAATCAGATTAGCGATCGTTTAACTGTTGAGAATTCCGTTAAATTTTACAGATTTCTGTAAACAAAAAATCTGAGTGTGCACCATCATCACCGCTAATGTGTGTAGAAAATACATGAACTAGCAACGTTAGCATGACCAGTTTCTAGTAGTTAGCAGATAATTGATTTCAATTGTCTGCTAACAACTGTTGCAAAAATGACACTTGAATTGTCGCACAATATAAGTAAATATGCGAATAAACATGTACTGTTTAAAATGGATCCTTACGACCAATTTACCAGCTAAAGAGTTTGGAAGAGATGGGAATATATTCAGCATACTGTTTCAAATTATTGTCAATTAGCTTCCCCTCGCCGCACCTTTAATCTTTTGTACAATTTTAAACACGGCTCGGAAATTTAAATGGTCATTCCGAAGCGCAAATATAAAGTAAGCTTATGCCAACAAGAGCATAACAAATAGAAATTTTACAAATGGCGTCACCTTTGAGCACAACAGTTGGGCTGTCCCTTGTAGTTTTTATATATTTTTATAGGCTGAAATATCCTCAAGCTAGTTAAGTTTTATCTTCAGGACCCCAGAAGGTTACTCTCCAAAAGACAAAGTTGCGTATCTGGAGATACAGAAGGGGTTCTCTGAAAAAGTGGATGTGGCTTCAGAAGGAGTCTCCCTAGTACTGAGTGGTGTTTATTTATTTATTTAGTCAGTACCAACAGGCCCCAATGGTGGTATTAAAAATATGACGAGGACAATAAACTTAAACGTAAATATCAAACCAAAACACACTAGTCGAACATTGTCGAGACTCTATTGAAAACACGCTGCAGTCCTCCGATCTTCATGCTATAATTGTTTCGGCGAATTGGCATCCTCAGCATTGCGCAATAGCGGTTGGTTGAACGTTAATATTAATCTACACCTGCTTGGCGCTGCAATCGGTTTGGCCTTGTAAAATGTCTGCAACAAAGAAAGCCCTGGATGTGTCACGACGAAACCGAAGCGGAGCAAGATCTATCAATCGACAACGACTCTCGTAACTCGGCATACGAAACGGGTCTCTCCAAGGCAAACTTCTCAAAGCGAATCGTAAAAACCTGCGTTGAACCGATTCCACTCTATTCCCGCCATTAATATAGCTCGGATTCCTGACAGAGCAATACTCCAGAAACGATCGCACCAAGGAGCAATAAAGGGATTTCAAATATCGGAGAAGTCTTTAGCCATCCGAAAAATAAAGCCTAGAGCTCTTGACGCCTTGTCAACGATGTACGAGATGTGAAACTTGTACGTCAACTGAAAATCCAGAATAACTCCTAGATCTTTTACGTAAGTCGCACATTTGATTACCGTGCCTTGAAGCTTATAGTCGAAGAGAATCGACTCCTTTTTTTCTAGAGAAAGTGATCACCGAACACTTCTCCGGATTAACCACCATAGGCTGAGGTTGCACCAGTGAGCAAAGATTTGTAGCTGCTGTTGTAGGGGGTGATAATTGTTGATAGACTGGACTCGTAAAAAGATTTTTTTCAACATACGAAAGACGGGGGCCTACGAGGACTAGGTTCACATCATTGAAGTACAGCAAGAAGATCAGCGGCCCTAAATGATTCCCTTGAGGTATTCCTACAGTGGCTGGAAAAACGTTGGACATGCAATCACCAACAGCAACTGTCAGCCATTGTAAGAAACTTCCATTTACTCCAAGCTTATGTAGTTTTGCGATAGCGATGTCGTGGTTGAGCTTGTCAAAAGCTGCTAAAAGATCTGTTTAGATGACGTCCGTTTGCGCGCTTTTGGCCATATTTTACACAACAGATTAGTGGTACTGGAACGGCCGACCATGAACCCGTGTTGATCTTCACTTAAGTATTGTTTGTAGTGGGAGAGTTTATCATAACGAGCTCAAATAGTTTCGATACCGCGCTCAAAGACGAAATGCCTCGGTAATTATCCACATCTCGTTCGGTTCCCTTCTTGTGAACTGGAAACAAGTGAGCAACCTTCCAACACGAGGGAAATATGCCACTTGATGTGGAAATCTGGAACAGACGATGCAAAGGGGCCAGGATTGAAGAATGACTTGAGCTGCGATGTGGCGTTGAAGATCGAGAGTTGCATAGACGACTAACCCGCTTGACCTCGTAATTGAGCCTCACGTAGAAATGTTTCAAGGGAAGCGTGCGATATCTTCTTAGTGCTGCTCTCTTGGTCGATTTATGCTTTTTTTGTTCCTTCGTCTGCCACGGATGAAGAGAGTCTTTCTGGCGAATAGTTTTCAGAACATGCCTGCCAATGAAGTGTGCTAAGACATGAGAAAAAGTGAGAGCGGCATTGTTAACGTCGTCAACGTCCAGAATTGTATCCCAGTTTATGTTGGCCAGCACCTCGGTTATGCTACGATGGTCGGCTTTCCGGAAATCATACGACACAGGCGCTGGAAAGTCAGCATAGTCGTTGTCCAGACTTTCAGGAATGGAAACGACTAGAGGTGGATGATTTGGGACATGCTTAACCAAAGGGGCAGGGGGCCGTAGAGATGAACGGAGCGGTGTCTCGAGCACTTACAAACTAGAGGTCCAAGCTGCGGTGATTTTCGTTCAGTACGTGGTTAATTTGAGCGAGTGTTGCCACCTCACCTGGAAAACCTCATAATCGGGTCCAAATCCTTGGTAGGAAAGTGTGCGACCATCGAGCCAAGTCTCGATGAGGACGATAACATGATAGCAGCGAGCAGCGGTAGCCAAACGGTAGTGTACGACATTAGAATTTCATCTTGCATATAAACGGAGTGCCAGAGTTCAGCCAGTTTGGGTGCCAGGCAACCCCGAAGATATGACGGAGCCAAGTTTTGAGAACCGGGCCTTGATCCTCTCGTGTGTAATAATTAGTTGAATGGTCGGATGCTGCGAGATAATCCAGTTCGATATTTCCCTTTATACCGCAGTGCGATAAAAGTTTGGGATGGGGCGAACATTGAAACAGGCTGGATCCACGGATGTGTTGGGGTTTTGGCTTCAAGGGCTGCTATTACACTTGCCGAACCAGTAAACAAAACTATAGGCCGGGGAGAGGGAGTTGCATTGGCAATAAATGCTGTGGCTGATTCGGCTATGGACATGGAGCACTGTTTCGGAAGACGATCACACTTAGATTTTTTTACAGCAACCTAATTTTCAACAGCAATCCGATTTGACGGATTTCGGTGAAATTTCACAGTTATCTGAAAAAAATAGCGGAAAACCGAACGTTCAGCAGTTGAGAATTCGGTTAAATTGACCGAGAAATCAACTTAAGCCACCACTGAATAGTGGTCCGACCTGGGCTCCTGATATACGACCGGCTGTGCAATGCTGATGCCCATCTTGGTAAGGAAGATGTCGAGAGTTGTGTGAGCCTCAGATTTACACAAACGGGTGGAAGAACTCGGACTCAGTATCATGTTGTAGTGACTCTCATCCAGATTTTTCTGGTTGATAGAGTCGTCATCAGCACCATGCTGGCTGCATACGTTTGTTGCTTCTTGCTAAGGCAACGGCAGAGTTGTATATAGGGAACGTCCATTAATTCCGTCACGCAATAAGTGACTTTTTATAACCCCCTCTTGTCACGTTTTTTTTGTAAGGACCATCATTTTTTTTTGTATGGATTGTCACGTTTTCACAACCCCCCCCCCCCACTCCCTCCCTTCTTACTGCGTGACATCATTAATGGACCTTCCCATACAGATTTCGATTAACTCTATCATTTGTTCCACTGTGCAGATGTCATCATCAAACTGATGGGTACAAGTTCCGATGTCTCGATTCTTCCTGCCACAACCAGAGACAGAACAAGAGGAGTAGCAGAAAATAGTAACGCAGCAAATAGTAACCATCAAGGCTTACGAAGATAGAGTAATGACAACTGATTTGGGACTACGACGCAGACTCAACTGGCTCTTCCTAGTCGAAGATGTCGAAAAGGCTATTATTGGTGACTTAGGCATCATCGTACACATACAGTTTGAAACACAGCTAGAAAATTATTATCAATTTCAGTTTTAGATACTACGATGTTTAACCTCACTTTAGCTTTACGTGGATTTATCAATTTAACAGCATTCGGTACCGCATAATTTGAGACGGCTTGAACTCGGCAACGAATTGCAGCGGACTGATTGCGTTTTCATTCACCAAGTATCCCAGAAATTCAACATAGTTTTGTGCGGATGTGCTCTTTGCTACGTTCTGTAGCGTGTGTTCTTCTGCAGATGATGATGTAATGTAGACATCGTCAATAAAGACAACGACAAAATCCCCCTAATAACTTATTCATAAATCTCTGAAACGTTTGACTAGCGTTGCAGAGACCGAATTGTATTCGAGTAAACTCGAAAAGTCCGAAAGGCGTGATTACAGTAGTCTTAGGTTCGCTCATTCTAAAGACTGTATTCGATGAAATTTGGACACACAAAATAGGTCACCAAAAATTTTCCTTGAGCCCGATTCTTTTCAAACTTTCTGGAAATAAAGCACTACTAAATCGTTAAGTTTCGACATCATTGGTTCGTTGAACCTCTTCTCTCCCAACCCAAATGCCCGCACCTTTGCCTTGACCCCTTTCATCAAATTTTGGGCAATGATTGGACCGACTTGCTTACTTACTTTTAACCACACTTTCTTTAGTTCAAGTTCATTTTCTATCAGTTTTGGAGATTTAACGAGCTTCGCCTTCATGATTGCCTAAAATTTTTCAATTAGGCGAAGTTCCGGAGTGTTTGGAGGGTTGACGTCTTTTGGTACAAAAACTCCATTATTATCTTTGTACCAGTTTAAGACGGGCCGGGCATAGTGGCAAGATGCCAAATCCGGCCAAAACAGTGTCGGGCCATCGTGAGATCTCAAGAAGGGCAGAAGTCGTTTTTGGAGGCATTCGTCCTTGTAGATTTGTCCGTTCACGGTCCCAGAGGTGATGAAGGGCTGACTCATTTTGCCACATCCGCAGATCGCTTGCCAAACAAGAAATTTTTTGGAGAATTTCGACAGTTTTTTCTTCCGTACACTCTCCGGAACGGCTAACTTAGAGGTGGCGACGTAGTGTTCCTGTCCTGGCATTTGTTTGGTGTCGGCTTTAATGTAGGTCTCATCGTCCATCACAATGCAGAACGGTTTTGTGAGCCACTCCCTGTACAGTTTTCTTGCACGAGTTTTGGCCACCGAGTTCTGTTTATCGCTCCGGTTCGGTGCCTTCTGGACCTTGAACACATGTAATCCAGAACGTTTCATTGTTTTCTGCACAACACAAACTGAAACTTTCACCTTTTTCGCAACATCCCTGATCGAAATGTTGGGATAACGCTTAAATTGGTTCAATACCTTCCTGGCCTTCTCCGGATTTGATGTGCCACGTTTTTGCCACTACCATTTTTCCGCTTGGTTGTCTTACGGTCCTTGAACGTTTTGATAACATGAGATACGGTTGAATGTGCGATTCCGAGCTGTTTTCCGATCCATCGATGAAAAGCGTTTGGGTTTTCGAAGTGAGTGCCCAAAATTTGTTGGCGCACTCTTTCTTCATTCGAAGCCATCACTGAAATCACTCGACCGAAATCACTGAAATCACTTCACGAAACTCATTACACAATTAACACAACACAATGAAATACATTCAGTTAAAATTTCAATATTTTTTACCCACCGCTAAACAGTTACGAACAATTGCGTGTGTCCAAATTTCATCGAATACAGTCTTTAGGTCGATAGTTGTAAATATTTTCCCCTTTTTTCTCTGGTACGCAATCCAGTGGACTCGATGGACGGCAGATTCCCTCCTCCATCATCAGTTAAAACTCCTCTTTAGCTGCTTTTAGCTTTTCCTGATGCATCCGACGGACCTTCGGTGTCATTGGAGGACCTTCGGTGACGATGCGATGCGTAACGTCATGTTGAGTATTGTTGCGTACGCTTTTAGCGCGCCGCCGCACCTACGAAATCATCACATTGAATGGAGTACCTTACAACAGTTGCATAACCTTGCGGCTAGTGAAAAAATAGTTTTGACCTGTCAGTCAGATAAGGGACGTTATTATAGCCATCACCATCACTTACATTTATATCTTATACTAAAGTACAATCTATTGTTATTCTAAAGTACAGAACTAGGTTATTGACCTATTCTGGAATTATATGGTAGGAAGAACTTAAAATTAAACTAAAAAACATGAACTTAAAACTAAAAGAAATTTCTTAATATTAGGATAACGGTTTGCTATGTGTTATGGATCAATCTAGCGAAAATAACTAGGAAATTACAAACGTAAGTGTCCGTATGTGCTATGAACCATAACCCAATTGTTAAGTGCTATTACACTTTGTAGGAAAATTATAATCTCGCTTCCGCTTTCTGAATGTGAATAAAACGGATTAATATTTCGGAAAAAGTGTTTCCATCGTTGCATAGGCAACAAGTATCGTTTCGCATTGTTGCTGGTAGTGTAACTTGTCTAAATTCCGTGAGCAGGTCGTGGAAAGGGTGGTTAGGGTCGGTTAGGGTTGATAGTTATTATGCTGTGGAACGTAGTAGTCGGCCCACGTTAACTTCCGCCTTAGACCGAGACCTGTTGTTCCTGGAGCGAGATGCTGAACGGGTTCTGCGACTATTGGCAGGATTTTACTTCAAACGACGAATTTCTGTGCTGAGTACATCCAACCGCTCCATCCGATCGGGCACCGCATTCTAAATGGAGGTAGGAACTTATGTAACAGCAGCAACCCGTAGACTTAATTTGTTGTAATTTCCGCCAACATTGGCAGCGTTCCGTCACACATGGTCAGAACCGGGCGAATATGTTGAGGCATTCGTTGTAGAAACAGCATTTTCAGCAGCTCTCCGTTCACGTTCAAGCCGGCTGCTAACTTTTGCATTTTGGCTAGTAAATGAGTCACTCGCATATCGCCAAGATCCGATGAACTTAAGAAGCGTTCTAGGCGGGTTTCCGGTGAAAGGGTGAACCGAGAAATCAACCGTTCCTTGATTTCCTTGTACTTATTTTGCTGCGGCGGGTTCGATACCAAATTTGGTCTGTCGTTACGTTCGCTAGAATAACCTGCTAATAATTAACGGAGGCACGCTGGAGCGAACCACATTTCCGAGTCCTACCTCGAAAACTCCGGAAATTTCACAGATCAGCGGTTGCTCCGACATTATTTTCTGGGTTCGCCATAGCAGTTTGAGGTTAGGGCAAGGTAGAGGATCGAACATTCGGTTTACTTCGCAGATGTCTCACAAATGCTTTGCAAAATTTAGTTAATGTTATGTGTCCAGTAAAATGTAGATGATTAGTCAAGTAGAATTTCTTTTTCTATGTGATAAATATGTAAAAGTCAGTTATTATAGTATTAGTTTTGAAAAAAAAACTACATGTGTTTCCAAGTGATTTTTTTTCAGTGTTCTTCACTCAATCGTCTCATTTTAGGGTGGTTCTACCACGTTAATTAAAACTAGAGTGTGTCGATAGGATGGCTCCACAAACCGTTTTTGCAACCGTACGAAGGACCATTCAATGACCAGCATTCTAAGAGCGATGAAAAAACTGTAATTACACCATCAGGTCATAGAGTAAGATTTTTGGTGTTACTGAGGGAAACTGGGGACAACCGAGTTTCTCATTATCTTCTATCAAAACAAACTAAATCATTTTCATTCATTCATTATACTTGTTTGGTTGATTAACCGTAGCAAGAGCACTATTTATTTGTAGATGGTTGCACATGGTTAAACATTTAAAATTTAATTCTTCGATACACGAAACTCTCGCAGCAGTTTTCTTTGTGTTTGATATAATTCTGTCGGAATATTTACCCAAATATAACTGTCGTAAATTTGTTATGTTTAGTCTTCTCAAAGGAACCTATTCTGTTTTAAAGCCAATAGCGATAATTTAAGAGTTTATCATTATTTAACCAAGAAATCGTTAAATGTCAAACATTTGTCATTATTGGCTTTAAAATAATTATAGGACTTCAAGAAAAAGCTTCAAAGCAAGAATGTTACCTAAAGTTCTAATGTCTCACCTCGAAGACGAGTTACAAAATAAATTTCGAGAAAATTCAAAACGCCTCGGCATATTTGTGCTGACATTTTCTAATCCTAACTAAATAGCTACATCAATAGGAAACGATTTATAAAACAAATCATTAAAATTATTACTTTTGTTAAGGTTGTTGCCCTTTTTTTTCCAAAAAAAAAAAACGATATCTTGTTATCACATATAATTTTACACAAACACTGGTGGGAAGAAAAATCGAACGAACCAATCGACTTTCCTCCTTTGAGCCTAAACACAGCAAAACCTCTTCTACGGTAGCAGTAGTGGTGCACGAACACATCAATGCATATGTTTCTTTTGTTTTCCTGTTAAATCCTACAATCCTAAATCACTCACGTTCAAAATTAAGCCTAAGCGAAATATGTTAAGTAAAACCATATTCGTAAGATAATGGTGTATAAGAATCATTAAGTAAATCTGACTCAGTTCTCTCCCCAGCGCAAAACAACACACTGCCTAAGTTCCTAAACAAAGCCATGGCGGCTCGTGTGGGCCTCCGTTTCCGGGTTTTAAAATCTAGTAGTAATTAAAAGGAGTATTCCGAGTTTCTGTTATACTGATTTTTTTTTTATCAGTTCTCTTTTAAACTAACAGGGCCGGAAGTGCCAACTTTCTTTGGCGGCATTCCGCACCGCAAATGTTACTTTCAATCTTAGGAAGGAAATAATAAATAGTTGTCTGCTTAGTTAGGTAGCTGCTGGCTCTTTTTTGTTATCCTTGCCTTTGTCTTGCTTTGAGTGCAATTTGAACATTCAGGCATCTACTTACGGTAACGGAACGGTCGAAACGAGCGGAAGGCTACGCTCCGCAGGGAACGCATTGCCTGGGCCCGATTGAAGTGTTTGGCTGGCCTAAAGCTTGCCAGCTGGTCTAAACCGTTGATGATGGGTCCCAGTCGACCATTGTTGTTATTATTGTTATCACTGTCGTCATCCTCTCCGGTACCACATTCGCCAAGAGTACCATTGGTAAGGTTGGTAATGCTGATGCTGGAATTGGCACAGTGGTTATGGTTTGACGTTCGGGATTTAAGCATAACCGTCACCATCATCAGAACGACAAGCGACTGTAGAGAACAAAGTTTTCGAAAGGGATATCACAAAGAACATTTTCAAGCGACTTAAACAAACTTACCAACACCACAATGATAAGTCCGGTATAGAACTGCATCCGAGTCGTGTTGGACGCAAACTCAATCTTCTCAGTTTCTGCAATCAACCGACGAATCGGTTCGTAGTGCGGATGCAGAGCTAGAGCTTGCTTCAGGTGCAGTATCGAATCCGACAATTGTCCGTACGCCTTGAAGATTTCCCCCAGCGTAAAATACTGCCTCCAGGCACTGCGATCCGGGGGGTGCACCTCCAGAGAACTAATAGTGAATAAAAGGCGTTAACCACATCCTCCATAAAACATAACTACAACCTACCGCTTTGTCAAGCTAATCGCATCGTCCAAGTACTGTAGATTGAACAGTACCCGCGCTAGATTGAGCAACGTGTCCGCATTGGTTGGCGAGATGGACAAGGCCCGGCGGAAGCACTCGATCGAATGTCCAGCGTCTCCCTTGATGCGCCAAAAGTTCCCTATCTGATTCCATAGGTTGATCGTGTGCGGTTGCTCCTTCTTGGCCCGACGCAACCTCCGCTCCAAGGCGTCGACGTTGAAATGTTCCAACGATTGACCGCCGGTTTTCCGCTTGAGAAACAAATACGCCACCTCCGGTTCCGGAGCGAGGTTGTGTTCGTACCGTTGGGCCACACCGACTAGGTCGTCGTAGTGGGTAAAATTGACCGGTTTACCACAGGTTAGAAGATCCTCCGGGGGAACCTTCGATTCCGTCGCCGACCGTTGTATGGCAGATGGTTGCGACGAGGTAGCAGTCGACCCGCTGTTGTTATTGTTGCTGCTGCTGCTCCCATTCGCATTCTTAATCGAAGCTTTCGTAGCAGCAAGGTAGGCCTCCGTAGGGCTAAAACAAGTCGAAAACAGAATTCAAATTACCACATCTGTACGGCAGATGTTAGAGCAAAAAGCAACTTTTGCACTTACTCTTCTGCCAACCGTCGCAGTAGCTCCTCCGTAGTCCCCTCGCCGCGGTTCCACGTGTTGTGATGATAGTTAGCTGCCGTCGCCGTTATGATGGTAAACGTGGACTCCTCGTCCTCGTCTGGTTCATCCGGATGCAACGATTCGCCTCTAATGGCCAATTCTTCCACGCTATAACCAGACAGTGACTCATCCTGCAAAAATAAGACCGAATTTCAAAGCACCTTCTAATCACACCGGTGACAAGAACGAACCCTCGCAGCTCCGCCGACACCACCAGCCGGAACGCTGACGATTTTACCCTGCTCCGTGTTGAGTTTCCACAGGGTGGAGGTACGGGTGTTTGTTGTAATGATCTGCAGACAGAAAATGTAAACAAACACGTAACAGACGGCCAGCTTGCGTTCTTGCTTCATTCTGTACGTTGCCGACGGAATCGAAACGAATTTTTCCGCCACGCTCGGTTTGGACGCAACTTGTGCATCCGTTTGCATTCTTGTCCTTGCACACTCCACGGGCGGAGACGCAGGTGGAATGATCTAATTATTTTCAATCCTTGATGCTGGAGGATGTACGCAGCGAGCAAACATTTCCTTGCGATATACCAACGATTTACACTCCCAATATCGCACTGTGCGATATCAATTACAGTTTAATTTGACTTCTATCACACAATTGTCACCTTCAGCTCAGTAGCAAAGGATTTTCAGTTGGGAAATGAACGAATATTCACTTTGGTTTTCGATGCAGCTGCCTGCCTCTGCATGAGTGCTTGCAAAAGTTCTGATTTTGCTACTTTTCTGTGCTGATGTTTGACATGTGCGCGGTGGACGGTCAGCGGATGGCAAGCCCAAGTGGCAAAGTTGTGTGTTTACGTTCCTCGAAGCGTTTGTCGTGGGGTCGAAGCGTTCGTATTTTCCGACGTTTTCCGGAAAGGATCCTATTTTGGGTGGAAAGTTGCACCCAACGGTAGGTTAAATAGAAGATTTTTATTGATTCCAAAACCAAATTAGATCTACAGGCTTGTGCATCAACTTAGGTTAATCAAGGTATACTTTTCAAACTAGTAATGGAAATAGTTGTATTCTTCGTATTTTTGTCGTAGTGATTGTTTGTCTTAGCTCTTTGACAGAAACACGACGGTTTCATTAATCCCATATACAGTACTGGCAATAATAAAGTAAACAGTGCAATTATACTTACCTTTTTGTTAAAATCTAGTTCATAGAAATATGTAGAGTTTTTGGTATATTCTCTTATGGGCGTATGAAATGAAACAAAACACCAGCAGACAAGTCATTAAAATGATAGAAAATAAGGCATACCCCGGATTTGAATGATTGTCACACTTTCGCCACTTCACTGGGCGCCTGGCCTTAATGTACCTTCATTTCCTGGGAATTTTTACATCTTCATCTTCTAGTTCACGGTTCGTATAGCAATTTTCGTTAGTTCTTTAGTCGTTAAGCAAGTTAAACATTTATCGGATATGCTTTTAACTCTGATCACAATCTTTTTCTAAACAAGGTCTACTCATGAAAATTTGTGACTTCAAAAATTAAAATTAAGCTGAAATTCAAAAGGCTTTTGAGCAACTGATAGTTTCAGCAAAGTTCATTCGTTGTGTTTTGACGTTGAGCAGATCGTGATCATTTTGTATAATATGTATTTATGCATTCAAATGGTATAAAGGGTGTACCACATCAAAATGCATCATGAAAAAATAAACGCTGTAGAAAATTATTGTGTGTTTTCCATTAACATTTGGGTACAAGTAGTTTAAAGTGTTTTTTTTTTGAGTATATTTTCATCGCTGTCACTTTTTCGTAAAGGCTTGTATCAACTTAAAAAGTAATACCAAGCGAAATTTTGACAATTTGTCTACATGGAACGAAATGTCACCTTCACTTAAGGTCGTGTTCGAAAGAAATTTCTTTTTCTATCTCAAACCCATGTTAAATTCCTTTTACTGAAACCGAAAAGTAAAGAAGGGAAAAGAAATATCTGCGGCAGTATCTACCTGAAAAAAAAAATTGGAATTTGTAAGCTTTCCACTCAAATTAATAGGAGATGTCACTTTTACTTTCAGAAAAATATTCCGCTCGATTATTCCGTAAGTGAAGGTGACATTTCGTTCCATCCCGTTCTTTGTCAAAATTCCGCTTGGTAATATTGAACAAATCGAGCGGAATATTTCTCCAAAAGCAAAAGTGACTGCTCCCATTAATTTGAGTGGAAACCTTACAAATTCCAAATTTCATTTTCCGTTCTTTTCAGGTGGATACTGCTGCAGAAATTTCGTTTCGATTCTTTACTTTTCCGTTTCAGTAAACGGAATTCAACATGGGGTTGGGATGGAAAAAAAATTCTATCTCGAACACGATACCGATATTAAATTGGAAAAAATGGCGTCACTCGAAAAGCAACGTCGTGAATAGATCTTTGCACGATGATGTCATCAATGCATTTCTGACAGTTCATGGAGCTTATTTACGGGGGCTTAGAAAAAAATCTGTAAGATCGGTTTGAGTTTTTGTGCTATAATATTTTAACCCATGAAGTAAAATAATCGGATTTTTTTTTGACCAGTAATTTACCCGTGTGGCACAAAGTGTAAATCTTTCGTCACTGTAGGCACAATCATGCTGATTTGCCAGAAAAAGTGTCTGCAGAAGCGATTGCTATCCTTCATAAAAAAACAAAGAAAAACCTTCGTGAAGTGAGTGTGAAGTTCGGGATGGAGTGTGAAATAAAGGTGTACAGGTTATTGTGGCTACAGACTTTAATATTCAGAAATTTTGTCTTATTGATCTCAAACCTCTTGCGGCGAGAGGTTTTTTTTTAATGAAGCACTCAATTGATACATTTTTTTTATGAACCTAATCCCAAATAACGAGGATTTTTTTATAAACTTTACTTGCAACTGTTTTTCTTTAATGTGTGGACAACCCAAGTAGCACACTACGATCATAATTAGTTGTAGCAACTTGAATATGACTTACAAAGGCACATTTATGTTTTCTCAACTTAATGGCAACATGTGTGCTACTAGGGAAGTTATTCTAGCTTTACGAAGGTGATGTGATGTGGTAGAAAGCCACCACCAATGCAGGACTTGCCATGGCGTACAGTTCCTCCTAATGACAAGATCCAACTGTACATACCTGTAATCCTCACTATTCCGAACAGAAGCACTTACAAGAAACACACGGAAAGGAAGATAATCTCCTTCCAACGAAACGTTTTTATTACATTTATTATTAAAGAGTAAGCGATACACATTAGCATTTCCGTCTGGTAGTTTGTTAAAAATAGGGTAAGCAAACTCACTGTCGGCAGATAATTAGACCCTCGCTGATCTGGTTCTGAGTATTTCCATCAACAAAGGCATTATTTTAATCCATGACTTGGGCCAGATAACCACGAATCCCTCATCTAGCATAAAGGGTGTCCACAGTGAAATTGCATCACTTTAAACTCGTCCTCAAAAACAAGTCTCTTAACCGATTGTCATGAAATATTCAGGGAATAAAATACAATGTATAATCTTGGTTTAAGTAATTTTATTTCACTGTATTTCTTTACCAAATCCAAAAGCCCGAACATTCATATTAATACCACGCATGTAATTTTGTAAAGCGCTTGAACCGACATTTTTTCCGCTTACAACCATGACTTCAATATTTCCTGTTCTGTAGTGACAACTTTAGGATGCTTACGAAGTTCGTGTTTCATTTTAGCCCAATATTTTTTAATTGGCCGCAACTCTCGAGAGTCTTAATCTTAATCCCTCAATCCTTCGGCACGAAATTGACACCATTTGTCTTGTACCACTCCAGAACATCCTTGGAGTAGTGACAAGAGGCTAGGTCCGGCCAAAAAATTGTAGGAGCGTTGTGTGTTTGGAGAAACGGAAGCAGTCGGTTTTTCAGGCATTCATTCATGTATACTTGACCATTTACAGTTGAAGTTGTCACGAAAGGCTTGCTCCGTTTACCACACGAACAAATCCCCTGCCAAATCATGAATTTCTTGGAGAACTTTGACACTTGCTGTTTCCTGAGAGACTCTCGAACATCGAACTTGTCTTTCGCAATCACA
This sequence comes from Aedes japonicus, assembly GCA_034211315.2. Lineage (NCBI taxonomy): Eukaryota > Metazoa > Arthropoda > Insecta > Diptera > Culicidae > Aedes > Aedes japonicus. The sequence goes on along the minus strand of JASCZW010000090.1, from coordinate 237,838 downwards.
TAATGGTTGCCGGAAATTTGTTAAAAGTCCGCTTTTACGTGTGTTTCATCATCCATGATGCAGCAGTGTGGTTTCGTCAACATTTGTGTGTACAGCTTACGTGCACGTGTTTAGCTGTCCTATTTGTTTTTCATTGCGGCTTAGAGCTTTCTGAACTTTTAATGAACGGAACCCGGCTCGATTCTTGGCTTTCTGCACGAAACTTTTGGTCAAGTGCAGCGTGTCAGCGTACATCCCAAACGGAGCAGTTGACAGACAGCAACCTCTCGCTTGTGATCCTAAATACAGTACGGGAAACTTTTTCTACCACTCACCTTCTTCCGATCGAAAGTTAAACGTTCCCCAAAACGTTTTATGACACGAGACACTGTAAACTGGTGAATTTTCAACATCTTCCCGATAGCTCGGTGCGAAAAAAGTGGGTTGTCGAGGTGCGTGTGCAAAATGTTCTCGCGCACTTGCTGTTCCTTCGACTCCATTTTCGAAACTACGGCACATTTCACAATGAAACTCACGCAGTGTAAACAATACACGCTGAGGTCATTTCATCTAAAATTTCGTTGAAATCAACCCAAAGGGCGAAATGTTACAGCTTGTTGAAAGTGATGCAATTTATCTGTGGAAACCCTTTGTACGGAGATTCAGTTTTGCCCTTTTTTCTTTCCGATCGATTGTCAAGCGTTCGTGGTATCGATTTAAATACGAGATACCTTAGAATGTACCATCCTAACCTCCTGCTGACAGCACGATGAGAAAGATCCGGATTTTCGAGCTCCGTGCACAAAATTTCTTTGCGTCGTCGCTGTTCTTACGACTCCATCTTCGCAACGATTGCACATCTGCTAGTAAAACTTACACAGGGTGAACAAATACATATTGATCTAATTCCACCCAAAATTTCAATAGAAAATACCCAACGGGTAAAAAGGTACAGCCATTATCAAGTGTTGCAATTTGATTCCGCACAACTTTTAAGCAACGAAAAATACAACATAATATCGTATCACCGGAAAAACGCACCAATCATCTTCGACTACGTCCTCTCCGGGTAATCGCTCACTCGCGTTCAACACATCATGGATCTCGGGGTTATTCTGGAGAATGGACTGACATTCAGATTTCACTACAACGACATTGTGTCCAGAACTGATCGTCAGTTGGGTTTTGTTTTTAGAGTTTCGCGATCCGCTTTGTGTCAAGTCATTTTATTGCTCACTTGTACGTTCCATACTTAAATCATGTGCTATTGTATGGTGCCCTTTCCAGGCCATACGGATTTCGCTTTCTTAGGTGGCGTGATCCTACGAACCAGAAACTTGACTATCGTATATAGAATATTGTACATAAAGATAAATATCGGAATTATAGCGCTGTATGTTTGGCAACTTTGAACTTTTCTCTGAACATGGTTTTGCAGAGTAATAACATATTCGGCAACACTGCATCCGTAACCACCACGTGAATAAATACATGTTTATGTATCACTCTGAGACAAAACAACATAATTGAATTTCGGTTTGAAGTGAGAAATTGGACTCGGAAAAAGAAAGTTAAGAGTTACGATAAATAATCGAGTAATATTCAAGGTAATTGCAACTATAACTGGACTGGTGTTCTTTTATAGCTCATATGAAGAGGATTAATACCTGGAGACGAATTTACGTGAAAGTGAGGAAGTTTCTTCATTTTCTTAGCATGATTATCAGCAAGCCGGATCGCCAAAGCGTAAAAAATTCGGGCCCAGTGATTCCGATAATAAAGGAAGCAATAATCTCGACGATGAATCGATCTCGTTTGGAGCTCCTGACGACTCAAAATTGATCTCAAAAGAAACGTTGTGCTCATTTCTAGACGCCAACCACCAGGACAAGAAACAAAAACGCTTGGTTTTGGATAACAACTTCGGAGGCTGATATAAGGGAACCATCACTGTATGTTTAGTATTGCTCGTTTTTGTTCTTATTGCGTTTGTCATACAGTTTAGGTCTGCAGTTGACCCGCTTGAGCTAAGTGAAACCCGAGGTGAGAACTACCATGAATCGTTTTTAAATTCAGGCGGGAAGACCAAATCATCCCAGCCAGTCCGAGTAATGATGGTCCACTAGATTCTCCGTCGCCGAGAGAATGTTTGTTTGTTTTCTTTTTGCGGTATATTTCATCAACGGCATTTTCAAAACCAGCTACGCTCGCGGGAGTTATTCAAGTGTGAAATAACTGGAAACAGTATCTAGTAAGGGCAACAGTTTCTGTGGAATGTTTCCGAAAAGGAAATAAGATGTGAAGTTATTTTCAAAGATGAACATCCAAATTGGTCAGATACGGATATAACCGGATGTTAGCAACATTGGAAATTTTTTGACACTTCAAGATCCAGCGCTGAGGAAAAACTACAGTGTATCTACTCTAACTCATTGTCAACTGGCAAAATGGAAAAACAAGACTATTAAGGTGCATGTATATGTTTAAAGGGAGTTCCGATCAAAATTTGGTCAAACAGTAATGTTTGTGAGTCGATCGAAGTTTCTAATAATAAGTCAAATTGTTTTTTTTCAAGTTCGGTTAATACAGAATAAAGGAGAAACATTCAGCTAAGCTTCATTTTTACTGAATGTGAATTGCGGGATCTTTCATTTAACACCTTTCATAAGATTTTGTACAGTCTCCTTGTCCACTTTATTCACCGCAGAACGCCAGTTTGCCTTGGATTGTTTCTCGCTCACAACAGCTTTTTGAGTCTTCTTAAGGTTCCGCTTGACGATGGCCCAATATTGTTTGATTGGGCGGAGCTCTGGCGTGTTGGGAGGGTTTTTCTCCTTGGGCTCCACTTGAACGTTTTTGGTAGCATACCACTTAATGGCCTTTTATCCTTAAAGGCAAGATGCCAAATCCGGCCAAAATAGAACGGAACAATTGTGTCGCTCCAGGAAAAGCAGTTGACGTTTTTGTAGGCACTCGCTCAGACAAATTTCCTGGTTGACGGTTCCGGTCGCATTGTAAACGTTGCTCTTCAAGGCATAGGTACCAGATGGTCTGCCATACCAGATACCTCTTCGAGAACTTTGATAGTTTAATGTGCTTGAAAATATCTGCCACCTTTCCTCGTTTCCGGCTGCCGTATAAAATTCCTGTCCAGGAAGATGTTTAAAGTCAGCCTTGACGTAAGTTTCATCGTCTTGTACCACGCAATCAAACTTCGTCGGCATCGTCGTGTACAACTTTCGCGATCGTGCTTTGGCCGACGTGTTTTGTTTATCGTCGCGATTTGGAGTCACCTTTTTCTTGTAAATCGACAGCTCAGTTCGTTTTTTAGCTCTATCCATGGTTGAAGGCGTCACTCCCAGCTTCTTTGCGACATCTCGTACGGAGAAGTTGGGGTTCCGCTCGAAACAGTGGGCAACGCTTTCGACTTCCACCCGATCCAGCTTTCCTGACTATCGACCAACGTTCATCGAACACTTTTAATACGTTATTAACAGTTGATTGAGCCATATTCAACAATTTCGCCAACTTGGCGTGAGATAGTTTGATTTTCGCCATGCACGTGCGAAATTTTGATGCGTTGCTTCTCTTCCTTCGACGACGTTTTGATAACTGAAGTGCTAATCTCAAAATATAAATAGAGGCATGATGCTACACGCACACAGCTTCAAAATAAGGGGGTGTGCAATTTTTTTAATGCACGATGAAAGAAAAATGCGTCAAGTTTAAGTCGACCAAATTTTGATCGAAACATCCTTTATTCGTTGAATGTTGAATCCAATGCCCAATATCAATGTCTGCTGTGTAAACTTGTAGCTCCTCAAGTTTCTGATCGCGCAGGTGCTCATACTACTCAGACTGAGCAGCTTTAGCTAAGGAACTGCAGGAAAAACACCCCGATTTAGGAGACCACCATAGCTCTTGGTTGCTAAGGACAAACTACATTCATTCTTCACCAGCTGGCAAGAACAAGAACATGAACAAGAATATGAACAAGAACATGAACAAGAACATGAACAAGAACATGAACAAGAACATGAACAAGAACATGAACAAGAACATGAACAAGAACATGAACAAGAACATGAACAAGAACATGAACAAGAACATGAACAAGAACATGAACAAGAACAACTCACTAGCGCGGAGTCACCTCCTGTGGAATTAGCCAAATATTTCAGGCGGGCATCGGTTTCTGCAAGGCTTCAATCTGTTCATCGAGCGATGGTAGTTTCGACTGTCAACATTGGCTGTGCAGAAGATAGTAAAAGTTAAAAAGGTCAAGATCGAGGTAATAACGACATCTGAAACTTATGGATCGGAACTTTATTCAGCATTAGAAACAACTACTCGACCGGAAAAATAGGAAATAAGCACGAACCTCGCCAATCAGGCTGTCGATTCTAAAGATGCCGATCATTTGTGAACGTTTTGCATTCTTTTGTTGTAATGTTTTGTTTTATGCGATATCTTATGAAGTCGTTTCTTTTTTCTATACCGAGTGTCATTTCAAAATTTTGGAAAATGAAAGGGTTACGCTGAAGTGAAAGGTTTTTGAATGCTAATAATTCTCGTTCAACTGAACATTAGTGACTTCATTTATACACCATTTGATCAGAAAAACTTTCAAAATGTTTGCATTGAAATAACAATTAAGTGCTATTAGTATAAGTAGTTGAATTTTTGAGCTACTTTTGCTCCCATAGAAATCTCCGTATGAACAGGTTGAAAATACGTTTTTCCCTATCCGGGTCCTCAAAAACGGGTAATAAATGGTTCAAATTGTCTTCTTCTTTTTATTTCATTTAGTTTCATTCCATGATGAATACAGTACTAGGCACACCTCTAAGCTGCAAAATTATTTTGCTTTGTTGCCGGAGTCTAATTCTATAACTGAGGCCCGTCCCCTCTTTAGAATTCTGCATCGTACTGTATTTTCGTGCCTTTCTTCATTGAAGGCTATGCTATAAACGCTAGTATATAGCACGCGAGATGAACAAAAATGATTTCAGTTTTCAACACGAGCTCTCAGCTGGTGGTTCGGACAGGGCTTTGTCCACCTGTCCGCCCGGTTGTGGTATGGGGAGACTAAATCTTGCAAGTCCGGCTAATCGGACAGCTACAGCTTTCCATGTCAAGCCAATGCAACGATTAAATTTCGGGCCACTGAAAATTTGCCGTTCGTCCCTTATGAAATCATTTCGGTTCGTCTCGCGTGCTATATACTAGTGTTGAATAGCATGGCCCAGAAAAATGAGGATCGCGAAAGTGCAGTATGGAGCAAAATTTATAAGAAAGGGCGGGTCCAAAGTAAAATCAGAGAACTACACAAAGGTTTTTTTTTTGCACGGGGGATACGTTCCACCTTTAGTATGGAACCGTGTAAAAAGGACTAAATAGAGTTGATAAATTTACATGCTTAAACATTTTATGTTGCTTCTTTTTTTTTGTATGCGGTACCTGGATATGCAATGGTCAAAATGCTGTTTTTAAAATTTTGAGTATTCACACCAAAATTTGTGATTTTTTTGAAAAACTGCCATATGATTACTCTTGGCCCAAAACGTAAAATGTGATTTGAATTAGGTTGATAAGTTGTTCCGTTCCGGAGTTATCGTCGAAAACAACCCGTGTAAAAAAAACCGTGCAAAAAAAAAACCTTTGTGTATTTTAACAAACCATATTTGTAATGATACGTTAAAATTAGATGATACAATTATTACTATAAACCAACGCGGTCCTACGCGGATATAACCCACCCATTTTTTTTTACATATCAAAGACGCTATGAAGTTATAACACAGAGGAGTTATAATATCTTTTCAACATTTTCTTGATACTTACCATGCACTCAAATCTCGACTAAAAAAATAAGAAAAATCATATGAAATAAATAAATCAAGATAGTTTTTATTTAAGATGTTATCACGGAGAAATATCGAAACCTATGCTTTTAGGGTCTTGTTTTAAGCCGTTTTCAGCAAAATATGTTTGTGCCTTTAGGCATGTAACCGCAATGTTCAAACATTTTAGAACAGGGGTAGTTTTTGAATAGGTTCATAGCGTCACACACATCATTTATAATTGGTGCCTTTTTGTTACGGTTTCGTCTCAAACTGATAAAGATAAAGACGGGTTGAAAAATGAACAATATGGTGGAAGAAAGACAGGCGATTTTCCAATTGACCTTAGATAACGAATTATGTGTGGATCACAGTGAATTCTGGCTTCGTCCATTATCCAAACCGATTTGAGCCCTGGATAATTTTCTACATTTACATTATTTAAGACAAAATTATGACGGCACGTAAAAAACTTCTTCCTGTTGAATGTGCCCTCAGTCCAAAAACTTTCCAACATACCTGTTTCTCCGAAAAAACTCAAGAACGACACACTAGGCTTCCTACAAAACATTCCCCGGTATATATATTTTTGGCCAACTAAAGCTCAATTCAAAGTAAATCTGGACGCACGGTTTAATACACCACCGCATAAATTAAACCGCCACCTGGTGGTTGGAACAAAAAACTTTGACAGGTATTTGTTGATGTTTCATTCACGAAGAAATTGGTGAAAAGTTTTTCTCGATTGATCGATGCATTTCGAAATTACGGATCATGGAACTTGAGAAAAGAAAATTAATTGTGCACAAACATCTAGAGAATCCTTCGTGGTCTGCCTCAAAAATAGCAAAAGTGTTAAAATTCCCAAAGTCAACGGTGTGTCCTGTAATCAAACGTTACAAGGATACTCTGAGTGTGGATAGAGCACAGTGCATCTATCATAAAAGTGGCACTAGGGGCAAAGAGCGTAGGAGAAAGGCGTTGAGGTACGTGAAAGGCAGCCCAGGTGTCTCCATACGTGATTTGGCAAAGAAATACGATTTTAATTTGTTAACCGTGCGTAACATCCTTTCAAGAAAAGAATATAAGTCTATTTGTGCCAGTAAGCATCCGAATCGCTCCCTGAAAAAAAAATTAGTGGTCAAAAAGCGAGCACGATTACTACACGAACGAGTTTTGACGAAATTTGATGGCTGTATTTGATAAGTTGACGAAAAATATGTCAAAATGAATTATAAACAAATCCCCGGACGAACATTTTACCTGGCAACTGGTCGTGGGGATGTCCCTTTCGGATTTCAATTTGTTTTTGCTTATAAGTTTGCTCAGAAACTAATGATTTGGCAAGGAATCTGCAGCTGTGGCCTTAAAACCAAGGTTTTAATCACATCTCACATAATGACGTCGAAGGTTTACATTAAAGTGTGTCTGAAAAAGCGGATTTTACCCTTCATTCGGCAACACAAGACCAACGTTATGTTTTGGACGGATCTAGCTAGCTGCCACTGCTCTAAGGAGGTACTAGAATGGTATGCTGCAAACAATGTTAATTTCGTCGCCAAAGAGATTAATCCTCCGAATTGCCCTGAGTTCAGAATGTTCGAAATATATTGAGCAATTGCCAAGCGAAAACTTCGAGGATGCGGTAAAGAAGTGACAAATGAACAACAAATGCGTTTAAAGTGCAATAAGTTCGCTGGTACAGTGCCACCAGCGACTGTGCAGATCATGATGGCATCGATCACAAGTAAAGTGCGACAGTTCATTCGAAACGGTAAAATGTAAAAACTTGTTATATATCTATAGACATTATTTCTTATGTTATTTATTCTCCGTGCGAGGAGTAACGATTATGATGTAGAAGGAAATGTTTGCTCATCACCATGAGGCACCAAGAGTGAACATTAATGTTTTTAGCTAGAATGAAAGATGTGAAGAGAAAGTAAAAGTTCCGTCAGAGTGCGACAGGTAGGAAAATTTAATGGATGTTTTTTGAAAATTGAGCGAAAGGGCATGTATCCAATGGTACTCGAACCATGGACGTCAATCTTTGCCTAACATCCCACTGCGGGGTAGGTTGTAGCAACGGAACAAGTCCGCCACTTCAACAGGCAAAAAATTGGACGCATGGAAAAAGATGCTCATGTACCACTGTGGCTTGTATAGTTATTCTAGCGATCTATTGTGTGCACTCTGTTTATTGATGCGCACATGGGAGAGGAACTCTCTCCTTTTTTGGGTTTGTTTTTGATTCGCACCGACTGACTGGGTTTTTAGACTTTCACCGGTTCTGCGACATTTTCGTGTAATACCATCAGACCGAAATAGCATTATTTTAGTCTCGTCTGACCAAATGACCTTTCTCCAATCATCGACTGTCCATGTAATATGATCTCGAGCCCACTTCAATCGTTTTTTAATGTTTTTTGCTGACAATCATTGTTTCTTAATTGCCACTCTACCCTGCAGACCTTGTAGATGCAATCGATTTCGGATTGTTTGAGGTGTCACATGGAAAGAAAATTCACTCTCAACTTGCTTTGCAATTTTTGGAGCTGACAAACCTCGATCTTGTTCCGCCTTTCTGACGATAGCCCTGTCAATCCGGGAACTTGTCTTCGCCGGTCGCCCTGATCGCTTTTCTGGTGTGAAAAAACCACTCTTTTTGTACTTCTGAACAATTTTGGCAACCGTATCTTTACGCATCTGAACGATATTAGCAATTTGACTGTAGCTTTTACCGCACTTGTGATGCTCTATGATAAGTTTTCGGATACTCAGCGAAATTTGTGCGTTTTTAGGCATTCCGAAACACGAGAACTCAAATTTGAATCACGAAAGCTTCTACACTACGAAAGGATTACTGTATGCAATGTTTACATTCGTAAAAGTGACAGGAACCGCTCAATACACGGCAAAATGGTACTAAGCATGTTTGGGTGGACAAACTTTTTTGCATGTTTTACTTCCCTTTTCTGTTGATCTTGGCATAGATTTTCAAGAGCAAGATTAATTCATGTATATTTAATGGTATAATGATAGGTACTATATAATGGACCAAACGCATAACAACACTCATTTTATCAACTAATATTTGAATCGATAACAGGAAAATTGTGAATTGGAAGCAGGGTGGATATACTTATTTTAGATACTGTAGTAGGTGGAATTTTACAATTTGAGATAATTCTAATTCCAAACAGTCGGTTTACGAAAATTTGTCAGACTTCCAGGTACTTCATAGCAAGATGATAGGAAACGGACTGGAAGAATTAATGAGCAAACTCCCCGGACCTTTTCTAGGGAAAAATGCACTTAAACTCAATGTTAATCATAAATGTGAAATCAAACAAAAGGTTTGTTTGAGTGCAAGTACCTATGATTGTAATTGTACTTGTTAGCTTCTTACCAGAACAGTTCGGCAGAATTTGGTACAATGAGTGTGTGCCAATCAATTTATATCATTATATCTGTGCTAACAAATCATTAACATTTCTCTGCTCCAACTATCTGTTCAGAGTCCACTGCCCATTCACCGGTCCGATTCATACCCACAGCATGGAAACGATCCTGTGTCCGTTCCTTCGCTAGCCGTCCTACGATGTAGATGAAACAACAATAACGTTCCTTTCGGAGGCCAACTGGGAGATAATAATAATTAACCGTTGACAGGCCATTGTCCCTTCTTGCAAGAGTAAATTTAATAAACGCGGAAGCTCCTGCTCGATATGAACCGTTATTCATCCATTGTCATCTCCGGCACGGTGCTGTGCTGTGCTAAAGCAGATGTTGAATAGGTATCCTATTTCACGTTGGTTGTCATCCGGGCAGCCCTGCGCACTCTAGGCCGAATTTGCGATTTAACGTGCCAAAAGAATTTACTTCATTTCATAGAAGTTTATTAAAAAAAATTCCCAACTAAGTAAAAATTATCATTTGAGTATGCAGGACAATGGACAATGCAACAATAAAGGAAAATGATAAAGCTCAAAACACCAGAGAGTTACATGTGGACTGACTGATTCCTATGCGAATCACAGTGCAACGATGCAACCCGTGTATGGTTGCTCGGCTTTCCGCACGAAAAAGGTACGCTTTCCGGTGTGGTTATGGAGTTTGATCCAAGGTTCGATATAATGAAATGTCCAACCCAACTCAGTTGACCACACCACTTTGGTCGCGTTATTAGCAAGTGCACATGTAGAATTGCTTCGGGAACAGCGCACTTCATCTTTCATTCCAGCGAGTGCATATGCATGCAGTACCTATTGGTACAACTTCCGATATAGACTGTGATAGCAATGAGGTTCCACGGTATTTTCATTGATCAACAAAACATTCAATGAAACGAGCGATGATGAAAGGGCATTGGCGTTGAAGTCAAAGACAAACCATCTTCGGTTCATAACTCTTTTAGCAGTGTGTTTGTAGGTGTGTGATGAGTTTTGCATTGGGCGGTGTGGGATCATAGATTAAGGTTAATTGTTCTATAGGTCGATTGCATGTGGTTTGATAAGATAGCAAGCTGACTGGGTATCGATTTATTGGGACATTGGATTACGGCCATGAGGTGTTTTTTCGGGTGGAATGTGAGTAATAGGAACATTTTATTGATGATAACTAATTTTCACTTAGATCCACAAAAATGTTGATGTCATTTTTGATATTTACGCCAGCTAGCCCGCCCAATCAGACCAAGGCCAGGGTGGGCTATGTTGTATACAGAAGTGATATCCATTCTATTCGGTCCATGGCTACACTTCGCCAGCCTCGCAGTCTGCGAAGGGTTTTCAGTGCACCTTCTACTTTATCTTATTATTGTGCCCGTCGGATTATGATCAAAATCTTCTTAACTAGGTTGTCGTTCGACATTTTTACGACATGCCTTGAAAACCGTAGTTAACTGATGCAAGTCGTGGTTCATTCGCTTTCTTCACGTTCCGTCTTCTATCTGCACTCAACACCTTCCGTTGGCCGTAGAGGACTACCGGTCTTATTAATGTTTTGTAGATGGTTAACTTTGTAGTTCGGCGTCGATCGTAGCGTCCTTCGAACCAAAGTACGTACGATTACTAGCCATAATGCGTCATTGTAGCTCTCTGATGGTGTCATTATCAGTGGTCACCAATGAGCCCAGATACATGAATTCGTCTACCGGCTAGCATCGTCTTCTCGTGATTCTCTTCCATCATGTATTTGGTGTTGAACGCATTAATGACAAGTCCAATCCTCGTAGTTAGAATCCTTAAGTCCGATGTACGTTTCCGCCATCATCTCCTAGTTGCGTGCTACTGTACATCAGACCTTGTGTCTATCCCTGCTATTCGAATTAGTTACACCCTCCAAACCCAAGTAGCGCACTACGATCATAATTAGTTGTAGTAACTTAAATATAACTTAGCAAGTCATATCTGTGTTATTTCAACGGAATGGCAACATGTGTGCTACTAGGGAAGCTATGTTAAATAGCAAATACGACAATCTATCACCTTGCCTCTCTCTGAGATCGAAAGGACTCGATAGTGTCCCATCTTTGCTTTAACCACTACACGGGGAAAACTCTTGTAGTATAAACTACCATTTTACCCGACTACGCCTATCATTAAAACTACCATGAAATTTCGGTCAAATTTACTAAGTTTATGATAAAACCGTAAACGTTTGTGGTATATTTGACAGACCTCATATTGATATCAACCGCACCTGGTTAATCTTATTGCAGGCATGGTAAAATCAAACGCATTTATAGTCAGCTGAAAATTGTTGGTGCTTGCGCTTAATATAACCCTCGGAATGGTAGTTTCTACTGCGGTTTTTTTTGCGTGTAGCGTCCTCGTGCATAATTTTCCACAGCTGGTCTTGAAACCACGAACTTCTTTGCAATTGGTAACAGATGGCGGCAAAGAAGTTGGGAGAACAACTTGTTAGGCGGCGCCCAGTAACGTGATTGTACGAAAGTTGCAGCAATCCAGCTTGTCACCTTTTCTATAGAAGGGACACACAATACCTTTCATACAATCCTCCGGTAAATACTTTTCCTCTCAAATCTGAATAATTACCAAGCGCCCTGGCCAGTGCTTCACCACCGTATTTTAATAGCTACACCCAAAAGTTAAAAAGGTGGCAAAAAATGCAATTGCAATTTTTGCAATCATATCTTGAGAAATCCGCATGATTTAGAAAAGGCAATTTTGCCCATCATAATCCACAAAGCGTTTCATGGTATAAACGAAGCAATGCAAGTGTGTGTAAGCGGTTTGCAGCACATAGATTCCTCGAAAAAAATGTATCATTGAGTAACCAGAAATGAGAAGAAATCGTTGAGTGCTTAGTGCCTCGACAGTCGAAGAAACCGTTGGGTCTTTGTTCAACAGCCAACAACTTTTTGGGCTTTTATTCCATTCATCTCATGTTGTAAAAGTGGCTGATTGGTAACAATCTAGAGATATGACGCGGGCGGCCTCGGCTCGAATCTCGGTTGCGTAACATGATCGTTTTTTTGTGAACAATGAACTTCCGAATATCAATCTTATAATCAACACTAATACACTGCACAACCTCACTCACACAGTGAATTTTTCAAAGTGAATTGATGTGTTGCTTTTTTGCCCACGACCAATGTTGTATTTTTTCTCCAAGTTACGATCCATTACGAGAAATGAAACAAACTCATGCAAAATTGCATAACAATCTTGCTTTTTTTTTTATTTTGGGTGTAGCTTTGAAGTTGGTTAACACCAACAGCTTTGTTGTTATTTTCTGACCAAGTTCCTCCTCATTTTCTTGGATGGTTAAGGTCGGGAACCTGACATCTTCTGCGCGTATTCCTAGATTCATTACCGTGTCACCTTCGTTTGCTGAAACATTTCCGCTCGTCACAGCACTGCTTCCATTTTCCGATCATCTCAGGTTAAAATCTAATTCTCTGCATATACTGGCTTGTGGAACGTAGCCTGTTCAAGTTCCTCGTAGAATATGCGTGTGTCATTAGCACGGCTACTATCCCTAGCAGCACACTTGTTGCAATTCGGTTATAATAACTGGTATGTTACTGACTTGAGTCACAATCAAACAATTTTGAGGTATGTGTCCCATGCAACGGATTGCTTCGAGGTCTCGTTCTTTCATTTTAGCTCTTTTTCCTGTTCCATGCTTGTCTGTATCGTTCCACATTCGCTCTTGTACGTTGTTGTGGATTTTTTTTCCGTGATGCTTCTCTTCTACTAACTGCTTGTATTCGCCGTCATTTTCTCACTCCAGACATCTTCGAAAGTAGCTGCGCCAAGCTTTTCTTGCGCTAGTAGAGCTGCTTGCAGCTGCTTGCACAAATTCCTGGGTGACTCTGGTTTTTCTTAGTAGCTCAATGTTAGGTCACGGCGTCCAAGTTCGACGTGTGTACCGTTGAAAATTCTAAGCGGATACATACTGCAACTAGGTTTTTCGTAGATCGTAATTTCTCGACTCACTGGGCAAAGGGTATGATTTTAATTGCCGCCTGGCATCGAAAACTCTCATTTAGTAACCGTGGAAATGCATTTTTGAACACTAAGCTGAGAGCAAGCAATAAGCGAATTGTGAAGGCAATAAGCTTAAACTGCTAGAAGAAGAAGAGTGATTTGATTCTCTATTCGTTGGACTAGTGATCTCCAAGTGGCTTTGCTGATGTCTTTGAGGGAAAAGAGATACTTTGGACTACTGAACCACGGGAGGCCACGAAGTTCACGCATTGTTGGCCGTTATCGTTCGATGCGACATGCAATTACCGGTCTGTACATTGCTTTCCGTCCTACATGAGCGTTCATGTCGTCAGACCAACTTTAATGTCCCACCGCGAGCAGCCATCATACATTTGCTTTGGCTGCGCGTAGAACTCTGAAGAACTTCCCTGAACTTCTCAACAAACGATCTACAAGAATTTCTTTAAAGTTATCTGAAGTTATCCCTGAACTTCCCTGGCGAGCTTTCCAGAATTTCTCGGAAGCTTTGTCTGTAGGACTTCCACGAATTTCTCTAGAAAAACTTCCCTGAACTTATTTGCAGAACTTTCCTGAATTGCGCCAAAGAAGTTCACCAAGATTCTCTGAAGAATTTCCCCGATGCTCTGTAAAGAACTTCCCCGAAGCTCTCTGAAGACCTTTCCTGAAATTCTTTGAGGAACTTCCCAGAAGTTCTCTGAAGCACTTTTCCGAAACTTCTCTGCAGAACTTCCGGAATTTCTCTGAAGAACTTAACTTTATTGATGAACTTCCCTGAACTTTTCAAACGAACTTCCCTGAAGTTATCCGAAATTCGCTGAAAAACTATTTTGAATTTTCCTGAAGAATTTTCTTGAATTTATTTGAAGCACTTCCCTGATGTTGCCTGATATTACTTTTTAGAGTTTCCCTGAAATTCCTCAAGAGAACTGCTCTGAATTTTTCTGAGTAACTTCCCAGTACTTGTTCGAAAAACTTCCCTGAACTGCTCTGAAGAATGTCCGTAAGGTTCTCCGAAGAACTTCCCTGAAGTTCTCTAAAGAACATTCCAAAAGGTTTCTTAAGACCTTCTCTGAATTTCTCTGAAGAATTTCACCAAAGTTCTCTGAAGAACTTCTCTTAAGTTCTCTGAAGAACTTCTTAGAAGTACTCTGAAGTACTTCCCCGAAATGCTATGAAGAACTTCCCAGAAGTTCTCTCAAGAACTTGCCTGTAGTTCTCCAGAGAACATTCTTGAAGTTCTCTGAAGAACTTTCCTGAACTTCTCTGAAGATGTTCCTGGAAGTTTTCTAAGGAATTTTTCTGTAGTTATCTGAAGAACTTCTCCGAATTTTTCTGAAGAGTGTCCTAGACTTTTTCTGACGCACTTCCCTGCAGTTCTCTGAAGAACTAGCCTGATATTATTTTTTAGAATTTCCCTGAAATTTTCTCAGAAGAACTGCTCTGAATTTCTCTAAATAACTTCCCAGAACTTGTTTGAAAAACTTCCCCGAACTGCTGTTGAGAACTCCCCTGAGGTTCTCCAAAGAACTTTCCTAAAGTTCTCTAAAGAACTTTACAAAAATTTTCTGAATACCTTCCCTGAATTTCTCTGAAGAATTTCACCGAAGTTATCTGAAGAACTTCTCAGAAGTTCTCTGAAGAACTTCTGAGAAGTACTCTGAAGTACTTCCCCGAAATTCTATGAAGAACTTTCCTGAAGTTCTCTCAAGAGCTTGCCTGTAGTTCTCTCAAGAACTCTCCTGAAGTTCTCTAAAGAACTTTCCTGAACTTCTCTGAAGATGTTCCCGGAAGTTATCTACGGAATTTTCCTGTAGATCTATGAAGAACTGGTCCGAATTTTTCTGAAGAGTTTTCTAGACTTTTTCTGAAGCACTTCTGCAGTTATCTGAAAAACTTGCCTAGAATTTAGAATTTCCCTAAAATTTCTCAGAAGAACTTCTCTGAATTTCTCTGAAGAACTTCCCTGAAATTCTCTGAAGAACTTCCCTGAACATCATTTTTCTGTAGATCTCTGAAGAACTTCTCCGAATTTTTCTGAAGAGTTTCCTAAACTTTTTCTGAAGCACTTCCCTGCAGTTATCTGAAATACTTTTTAGAATTTTCCTAAAATTTCTCAGAAGAACTTCTCGGAATTTCTCTGAAGAACTTCCCTGAAATTCTATGAAGAACATTCCTTTAAGAACTTCCTCAATTTCTCTCAGGAATTTCCCCGAAGTTCTGAGAAGAACGTCCCTGAAGTTCTGTGATGAACATCACTGAAGTTCATTCAAGAACTTCCTAAAAGATAGCTGAAGAACTTCCCTGAAGTTCACTGGAAAACCTAGGAAGAAATTCACTGAAATTTTCTGGAGAACTTCCCTGCACATCTATGAAGAACTTCTCAAAAGTTCTCGGAAAAACTTTCCAGAAGTTCTCTGTAGAACTCATGAAGTTCTCTGAAGAACTACTCATAGATTCTCTGAAGAACCTCCCCGAAATTCTCTTAACAACTTCTCCGATGGTCTCTGAAGAACTTTCCCGAGGATCTTTGAAAAACTAACCCAAAGTTCTCTGAAGAACTTCCCTGAATATCTCTTAAGAGGTGCCCTGAAGTTTTCTGACAAGAACTTCTCAGAAGTTCTCTGAAAAACTTCTCAAAAGATCTCTAAAAATCTTCCCCGAAGTGCCCTGAAGCATTCTCCTGAAGTTTCAAGAATTTCTCACAAGTTCTCTGACGAGATTCCCTGAAGTACTCTCAAGAATATCTCTCAATATCTTTGAAGAACTTCCCTGAAGTTCTCTGTAGAACTTCCCAAAAGTTTTCCGAGGAACTTCCCAAAAGTTTTCAGAAGAACTTTTCTGAAGTTCTCTGAGGTACTTTCCTGAACTTCCTTGAAGTTATCTGAAGAAATTTCCTGAAGTTATCTGAAGAAATTCCCTGAAGTTCCCTTAAAAACTTCCCTGAATTTCTTTGAAGAACTTCTGCACAAGTTCTCTGAAGAACTATCCAGACATTCTCAGAACAACTTCCTCAAAGTTCTAAGCAGAACTTCCATAACGTTCTCTGAAGAACCTCCCAGAGGTACTCTGAAGAAATTCTTCGGATTGTTTGAAGAACTTCCCTGACATTTTCTAAAAATCGTCCCAAAATTTCTTTAAATGCTGCCGAACTTCACTGAAGTTATCTGAAAAATTTCTCTCAAGTGCTCTGAAGAACATTCCAGACGATCGCTGAAGAACTTCCCCGAAGTTACCTGAAGAACTTCCCTGAATTTTTCTTAAGAGCTGCCTTAAAGCTTTCAAACGAATTTCCCTGAAGTTATCTGAAGAATTTTTCTTTAGTGCTCTGAAGAACATTTCCGGAAATCTCTGAAGTACTTCTCCGAAGTTGCCTGAAAAATTCCCTGAATTTCTCTGAAGAACTTCCCTGAAGTTATCTGAAGAACTTCTCTGTAATTCCTCTGAAGAAATTGAAATTTTTCTGGAGAACTTTCCTGAAAATCTCTAAAGAAATTCCATGAACTGCACTGAAGAACTTTCTTGAAGTTTTTTGAAGAACTTCCTTGAAGTTCTCTGAAGAACTACCTTGAAGTTCTCTGAAGAACTACCTTGAAGTTCTCTGACGAAATTTCTTGATGTTCTCTGAAGAACTTTCCCGAAGTTCTCTGAAGGACTTCACTGAAGTTCTTGGTAGAACTTAACCAATGTTTTTTGAACAACTTTCCCGAATTTACCTGGAGATTTTCTTTGAATTTCTCTGATGAACTTCCCACCAGTTATTTGAAAAACTTCCATTGAAGAACTCCCCTACGCGAGATCCTCTGAACTTCCCTTAAAAACTTTTCTGAATTTCTCTTAAGAGCTGCCCTGAAGCTCTCTAACGCACTTCGTTGAAGTTATTTGAAGAATTTCCCTTGAGTGCTCTGAAGAACTTTCCCCGAAGTTACCTGAAGCATTTCACTAAATTTCTTTGAAATTATATGAAGAAAATTCCTCTGAAGAACTTTCTTGAAATTCCTCTGAAGAACTTTAGCGAAATTCTCTGAAGTACTTCCTCAAAGTTCTCTGAAGAACTTTTCCAAATTTCACTGAATAATTTTCCAAAAGTTCACTGAAGAACTTCACTTCAAAGAACTACACTGAAGTTCTCTGAAGTTCTTTGAAGCTTCTCAAAGCTTCTCTGACGAACTATCCAGAAATTTTCAGTAGAACTTCCACGATGTCCTCTGAACTTCCCTTAAAAACTTCCCTGAATTTTTCTTATGGGCTGACTTGAAGTTCCTTCAAGTTATTTGAAGAATTTCCCTTAAGTGCTCTGAAGAATTTACCGGAGATCGTTTAAGAACTTCCTCGAAGTTACCTGAAGATCTACTGTTCTCTTTAAAACTTCCATGAAGTTCTCTGAAGATCTTTTTCGAAGTACTATGAATAATTTCTCTTAAGTTCTCTGAAGAACTTCCGTTTCAGAAGCGGTTCCCTGAAGTTTTCTGAAGAACTTTTCTTTAATGAGTTCTTTGAAGAACTTCCCTAATGTTTTCTGAAGGACTTCCTTAACCTTTTGAAAATCTTTGCTTATCTTCGTTTCAACGCTTTTGAGCTTTTTTAGATAAAAGTGTGTATTTAGAAATTTGTTAGTTATAAATGCACGCTAGTTAACGCAGTAACATAGTTCTGAATTAAACTGGCCACCTTTTGAAAGCCTGCTGAACACCTATGCAATAATTAAATTAGTTGCTATACTTTGAGTGATTCTATTCTTATGGCTGGTCTATCAGGTAAAATATGATCACTCTTCAAAGTCAGCATTAGCATCCACTATCTTGACTATAATTTTGCAAATAAAGGGTGTTTCGATCAAAATTTGGTCGACTCATGTTTAACGCATTTCCCTTCATCGGGCATTAACATTTTTTGCACACCACTCATTTTGAAGATGTGTGCGTGTAGCATCATGCCTCTATTTTGATTTTGAAATTATCACTTCAGTTATCAAAATGTCGTCGAAGGAAGAGAAGAGCGCATCAAATTTTTTAACGTATTAAAAGTGTGCGGTAAACGTTTGTCGACAGCCAGGAAAGCTGGATCGGAGAAAATCGAAAGTTGGAGGCCACAGCAACGACAAAAAGAGTTGTCCGCTGTTTCGAGTGCAACCCCAACCTCTCCGTCCAAGATGTCACAAAGATGCTGGGAGTGGCGCCTTCAACCATGGATAGAGCTATAAACGAGCTGGACTGTCGACTTACAAGAAAGTGGTGACTCCAAATCGCGAAGGTACACAAAACACGTCGGCCAATGCACGATCGTGAAAGTTGTACACGGCGATGCTGACGAAGTTTGATTGCGGGGTACAAAACGATGAAACTTACGTCAAGGCTGACTTTAAAAAGCTTCCTGGACAGGAATTTTATACGGCAACCAGACGGGGAAATGTGGCAGATATTTTCAAGCACATTAAACTGTCAAAGTTCGCGAAGAAATATCTGGTGTGGCAGGCCATATGTACCTGAGTCATGAATAGCAACGTTTACATTGCGACCGGAACCCTCAACCAGGAAATTTATCTGAGCGAGTGCTTACAAACACGTCTACTGCCTTTCATGAAGCGACACAATTGTTCCGTCTATTTTGGCCTGATTTGGCATCTTGTTATTACGGAAAAAAGGTCATGGAGTGGTATGCTGCCAACAACGTTCAAGTGTTGCCCAAAGACAAGAACCCTCCCAACACGCCAGAGCTCTACCCAATCGAAAAATATTGGGCCATCGTCAAGCGGAACCTTAAGAAGACTCATAAAGCTGCTGTGAGCGAGAAACAGTTCAAAGCAAACTGGCGTTCTGTGGCGAATAAAGTGGACAACAAAGACTGCACAAAATCTTATGGCAGTTTGCAGAATATTTCTCCTGTATTCTGTATTAACTGGACTTGAAAAAGAAAAAGAATTTGACCTATTAATAAAAACTTTGATCGACTCACACACATTACTGTTTGAACAAATTTTGATCGGAACACCCTTTAGTAGATCTTCTCAAGTGAAATACCTTTTAACATATGTAACTATTGAAAGATGCCATGTTCCCGTTTTGACAGGTCTTCTGCTTCGGGATTTAGCATGGGATTAATCATCGTTACTTGAAGTTGGCCGTGCTTTTTGATAGGACTTGTTGTTTGTGGAAATTTATCGAGGAATCCTCGAAATAAGCCTCGGTTCCGAACTTAACGACAATAGGAATTCGTGAATTGGTTCAAATCAAGCATCGTATTTAAGCCGGGATCTAGATTAAAAGCTGTGCGTAATAATGGCCTTGGCAGTTTTCTTGGAGCGTTGTTTAGAACACTGTTTTCGCAGTTTATCAAATGACCTTTACAAGCGTGGCAAACATCACTTAATGGAAGTAGTTTCTGTGCACATAATCACGACTTTTTTTGTTTGTTTATTTTTAGATGCACGATAAACGTTTGCATGACTGGACATTATGCCATGCATCCCAGGTGACGTCCACATTTGTTGCTCCCATGCTGATTTTTTGCTCCACGTCGCTAGAAGAAAAACAAAAAAGCAATTCTGCATTTGCATTCCCAATGGCGCCTCCCACCTGCCACAGGAGTATAAAACATGGAATGAAGGATTCAAAGCCATGGATCTAGTTGTATAGCATGCAGTGCGGGGCGGGGAAGGCAATGTGGAACAAATTGGATTTTGCCATTTTCATTTATACGATTTCCCCGACTTTTCAATATGGTTAAGCAGATGATGGCTCGGTGCTCAGCCATTTGATATCTGTGTTTGTTAATGCCGAAAACAACTGCTCCGGAGGTCAGCGCCACCACCCGTGTCGTCGTGATTCATGATCTATCCCCTTTCAACATCAATCCGGCTGCCTTCGATTCCATTTGGAATCAAATATTTCAAAAATTATCACACTAATTTGATGCCATTTATCAATTTCCCTAACCCATCATCGCGTGCTCCATCACTTTCCCAGCAGACTACAAGGTTGGTGAGAGAAATAGCCAAAAATGAATCATGTTGATGGAAGCAATCGTACAAACTGTCAACACAACTCCGGCCTGAACAGGGCTCCCGAGTTCCATCGCTACCGTGTAATCCGTCATGCTGATGGTATGTTATCACAGTGCATACATCACGTATCTGCGCCCATATATTCTCCCACTCATACAACCGCTTCATCACGAAACTGTGTATTTCCTAACTCTCACTCAACACACAGTAGGTACAGTGTGCAGACAAGATCCTCGCAGCAGCTGTGTAGCGACTGGTGCGGCGGGTTGGGTGGTTGACTAACTGGCAAGACTGATAATAAATTGGAGGGCATGAAATAAATCGATTCGATTAGAACCCTCACACAATCCGATAAGATACAGGGTGTAAATGATTGAACTGCATCTGATAGTGTTTTTTTTACTATATGGTTTAAGGTGGTAAATCGACCGGATGTTGTGATGTTCGATTATTTGGAAATTTGCCAAAGCGCTTTCATTTGTGGCACTCTTTTGGTGATTTTCGGATGAAGGGTGTGTTCTTCAAGGAATTTATTGGCGTTTTATCAGCTTTCTAAGTTGGAAATCTCAGTATTGGACTAGTCAGATCTCAATTATAGGTTAGATTGATTGAACATTTAGTTTTACAACGACTGGACTGGAGTGTACTAGCTGAGAATGTGGCTTAACTCGCTTACACAAGCGAATTGAATCTCGTTTAAAACCATAACCACCCTGGTGTTCAAACTTTGTATGAACTATTATTGAGGGAATTGAACAAAAACTTATTTACTGGAACTTCCATCTACGAAACAAACCGATGGTAAACTTAACTACAGGGTGCGGCAGAAAATATTGCGAAAATGTTCAAACTTGAGTATTGGGTTAATTCGTGTAGCTAGTGACTAATTTCTGTCGAAGGTGTATTTGTTTATGTTAACTTTTAAGTGCTGCTTGCAAACATTCTATTTGTTTAATTGCAAAATTCGTCAAAATGTTCGCGAAAGAAGTGATCACCAGTTTGTTGCTCGCCCAGAAAAAGCCGAAAGAGATTGCCAAGGTGGTAGGGTGCCAACAGTTTACCGCATTGCGTTCCATAAGAAAACTTGCAAAGGAAGCCAATATTTCGGAGAAATCCATGCGGAGAATCATCAAAGAAGACCTGTATGCATCTTCCAGAGCCAGAGTGAAACGCTACTTGATTAAGGACCGGCTCAAGGAATTACAAGTGACTCGGTCCCAAGAGATTTCTTTCCTTGTTGAAGAACGTTATGTTTGGTTTGGTGGCGTCCAACGGTTTGAAAATGCCGCCTGTTTTCATTGATGCTGGAGTTAAAATCTTTACCGAAGTGTATGTCGGTATTTTAAAGGACCAAGTGCTTCCCTGGGTGAAGGAAAACTTCTCCGAGGACCAAAACGTTGTCCTACAGCAGAATGGAGCACCGTGTCACACGTCCAATCGAACCCAACAATGGTTGAACGATAACATGAAGTTTTGACGGAAGGATTTGTGGCCCCTAGCAGTCCAGATCTTAGTCCATTGGATTATTCGATTTGGACATATGTTGAAGCACGAGCCTGCAAAACATCACACCCTAGTGTGCAAACCCTGAAGTCAACCATAACACGCACATGGCAGTCAATGTCGGAGGACTACGTCCGAAAGGCATGCTCTGGCTTCCAGCGTCGGCTCGAGGATGTTATCAATAAAAATGGAGGACACATTGAATAAATTTGTTTAAAAGGACTTTATAAAGATAACTGCATTCGAATATGTTGATATTATTGCTTGAATTAGTTGAAAATGGGATTTGAAAGATATAGAACAAATTTTCGCATTATTTTATGCCACACTCTGTAACTGCTTCATTTCAGCCAGTAGTCAAATGTATGGACTGCATAGTATTTGATGTGAATAAGTGTGATTTTTTTTCGTTATTATCTGAATTTTCGAAAACGAAACTAATTAAAGCTTGTTCGCGACAAAATCTGGACACCCCTAAATACGCATATCTCTAGAAATACTTCATCAACGCGTGAAATATTTCTCTGGCTGATGAACGTATGTCCGTTCATTGTGTAAAATCAATTTTTGGTTATACTACAAGCTTTCAGATCGAAGATGGCGTCGAATTAAGAGCAAGTGCGAAAAGCAATTATGTGCGGCCGCAATGAAAATCCGGATCTGTCAGTAAGAAAACTTGCAAAAAAGCTTGGTTTTCCAGCAAGCACTGTCCATGACGTTCTTAAATTTTTCGATACTCGTCTGACAACAGCCAGAAAGGCTGGGAGCGGAACAGAAACGGATCTCAGAAACCACCAGAAGGACGCGAAGGGGAAGCAAATATTGCACATGAAACCAGATCTTTCGGTACGTACTGTGGTTAGAAAAATAAAAATGTCCCCAACTTTCGTGCATACTTCCAAGCACCGGCAAAGTATGAAGTCGCTCAAGGTAAAAATTGTACTGAACCGTAATAATAAACTGAATGTGATGGCTAAAACCTGCGCTCGAAAGTTGTATCGCGAATATTTGACGAAGTTTTCCTGCGTGATAATGGACGATGAAACTTATGTGCTGGAAGACTTTAAGGAGCTTCCCAGAATGTCTTAATATACTGCCATGCAACGGAACGACGTAGAGGAGCATTTCAGGACGAAGAAAAAGGTCAAGTTTCCCAAACATATTTGGTTTGGCAGGCAATATGCAGCTGTGGTCATCACTACCGGAACGGTAAACAAGGAAATCTACCGTGAAGAATGCCGATGGTTGCTATTCCTACGCAGCCATGACGCTCCCTCGCTATGCTGGCCTGATTTGGCATCTTGTCACTACGGCAAAGATGTTTTGGAATGGTACAAAACAAATGGAGTCCATGTTTTACCGAAAAAGGCGAATCCACCTAACTGCCCGGTGTTGCGAGCTATGGAGTGGTATTAGGCTCTCGTGAAGCGAGAACTCTCTTTCAATATAAACAAAAAGCTACAACTATAGACAAGTTTCGAAAATCTTGGACAAAAGCAGCTAAATCGGTTGCAGAGAAGTCTGCGCAGACCCTAATGACTGGAGTAAACTCTAAAGTTCGTAGTTTTTTTATGCGGCCTGATTAAGTAACTGTAATCAGTTATAAGAAAATAAATAACGCACTATTAAATGAATAATAAATGCATCTTTAATTGAACTAACAGCTAATTTGTTTTATTCCATATATAATCTGTCCAAATTTTGTCGTGAACAGGCCCCATAACAATTATTTTCGACCTGCAAAAACGGGATTCTTTCGCTCCATGTTTTGTCTTGGGACTTTCAGTGTCTTATTGGCTCCGGATGGTAATTGGTCTGAAACACTTCCCTTCAATAAATAAACGGCAAAGGTAGACTAATATTCCGAGTTAGAAGAATACGGATCAGATTTGTTGAAATAAAAGAGAAGATTATGTTATGTTCAACTAGTGGCCGCGCTTTGGGTCATGAGGTTGGTGGAATCGACTAATCGGTGAAGAAGTATCAGGGCAAGATGGACACTGTTAAGTGGAAGCGACAGTCGAGGCCGGCCGTATCTGAGCAACAGGCAATCGCCCAGAAAGATCGACGGAAGAGGTTGGTAAAATCATCCTTCTGGCAAAGCGCGATGTCTTGGTTATAATGGTCCTTACGAAAGAAATAATCGTAGACATCAAATAGTCTCCCAACATGTTCCCGAAGAAGATCCTTCTGTAGTTAACGATTCTCGAGAAAAGCATGTTCAAGCCACTGTTCTTTCCTTCGAGGTTTGTGGCGATCGGGGAGATATGCAGCAAGAAGTCCCTACCGGATGTTGCCGCCTTATCAGAAAGGAGGATGTGGTTGGTCAAACCTGGCTTCGGTACATTATGTGGAGAGATCACTGGAGCAGATAGACCGACTGAAGATAAACATAGGCGGTCTGTCTAATAATCAGTTTGGCTTGCATTCAATAGCACCAGTTGGGTGGCTATCGCCGACTCGCTCCAACGCCCTCAGGTTCCTGGGTACCTGTACAAGATTTTTGGAAGCTACTTCCAGAATCGCGTACTGGTATACAATATAGAGGCAGGCCAGAAACGTGTTCAGATCACCGCAGGCGTCCCACAAGGTTCGATCCTGGGTCCGGTGTAATGAAACACGATGTACGATGAGGTACTGCGGCTTGAGTGCCGGAGCGGGGTGAATATAGTCGGGTTTGCGAACGACATCACCCTGGAGATATGTGGTGAATCCATCGAAGAGGTCGAGCTAACGGCCTCGCATTCCATCGGCATTGTGGAGAGATGGATGAGCTCCAGGCAATTGGAGCTAGCCCGCCATAAGACTGAGGTCACGGTGGTGAATAATCGGAAATCGGAGCAACATGCGACGATCAGTGCAGGTAACTTCACAGCAGAATCGAAGCGGTTCTTGAGGTATCTTGGGGTTATGATCGACGATAAACTGTCCTTTGCCAGTCACGTCGATTACGCCTGCAAGAAAGCCTCTGTGACTATATCGGCATTATCCCGCATGATGACGAATAGCTCGGCGGTGCAAGGGAGTAAGCGTAAACCCCTGCCAAGTGTCGCCCTGTGCATGTACGGCGGACCGGCATGGATCACCGCCTTGAGTACCAAGAGCTACGTAAGTAAGATCGAGAGTACGCACAGGCTTATGTGCCTAAGAGTGGTTAGTGCATACCGAACGGTATCACGCGACGCGGTCTGCGTCCTAGGGAATAGGGAATGGAACAACTCTACCAAAGTTTGGTGGACCCACCGACTAATCCCGGAATTAACCGGGTGGGTCCGTAGGCGACATGGTGAACTGAACTTCCACTTAACGCAGCTATTGTCTGGCTACGGCTGTTTTAGACAATACCTGCACAAATATAGGCATGTACAGTCCTCCGCATGCAACGAGTGCGCGGAAGTCGAGGAAACTGCGGAACATGTGTTTTCGCATGCCTTCGCTTCGACGGTGCGAGATCCGACATGATTGCCGTAAGCGGTCACGACACGACTCCGAACAATTTGGTCCAGAGGATGTGCCAGGACCAGGACGCCTGGGACGCGATCTCCAACAAAAATGGCGAAACGACCAAAGGCAGGTCGCAGGGACCACCTAACGACTAAAGTCCTAAGTAGTTATACATAGTGGGTGCTGAACAAGCACAATAGCTGGTGCTGGGCTTAAGGCGCGGATGGGTTTTTAGTGGGTCGAGGAGTTGTCACCCTCATCCCCACACCCTGAGTTCTTCAAAAAAAAAAAAAAAAAGATAAAGGTTGTACCGATGATCACCACCTCTCTCGACGTCCTCCAAAGAAACAGCCAGGGCCACGCAAGAGCTAAAGAACGAGCCAAAATCCATCTTTTCTTCGTCCATTGCTGCAGTTTCGACCAAGTGGTGTACAGTTTTGTAGAATTATTCAGCTTCACCGGATTATAAGGCCACCGTCTTTTGCCTGGAAACTGTACAACCAAAAACATGGAATACAAATCCGCTAACAGGTTTTTCGTCTACAGCATCTGATGCTCAATCTGCATAGGCAAATTCTACCTGAGGAATGAAACCATCCTTCTTGGTGTACTGCAGATTCATGTCCTGCCTGGCTTTCATATAGCAAACGGTTCTCTTCAACATCTGCTAGTGGAGGTCTCCAGGATTCTGCTGGTATCTGCAAAGTGTTCCAAAGGGGGAAGGGGGGGGGGGAACGAACAACAGCATTGTGTTCATTGTAAAATGGAACCAGCAAATAAAAGCAAGAAAGGTTCAATGGTGGTTTAAAACCCCTCCGCCCTCTGGAAAGGGGCTTGTATACAAATAAAACACAAATTTCAGCATAATTTTAGAAGTAATTGAGCAAATGGAACCAAATTTAGCAGGTGGAGGTTTTTTTAAGCAAAAAAACATTTCTATGGTGGTTGGAAACTCCACCTCTCTTAGGAAGAGGCTCCCATACAAATGAAATATAAATTTCAGCAGAACTCGAGAACGAATCAAGCAAATGGAGCCATACTTAGCAGGTGGAGATTTATGAATGTAAAAAATGTTTCTAAGGTAAATTGAGACTCCTCTCCTTGCTAAAAAGGGGGGGGGGGGGGCTTTCATACAAATCAAAAACAAATTTCTGCATAAGTCGAGAGCTAAATAAGCAAATTTGGTATGTGGCATTTGAAGGCAAAAAATGGTGGTTTGAGACCCATCTCGTCTCTAGAATGGGGGGCTTTCATGCAAATAAAAAAAAAGTTTCTGCATAACTCGAAAACTAATCAAGTAGATGGAACCACATTTGGCCTGGACGAGATTTTGGCGAGATATTGGAGGTAAGAAATGTTTTTATGGTTGTTTGAGACCCCTCCTCATTTCACAAATGAAACACAAATTTCAACCACACATGAGAACTAACGTTTGCATTAAAAAAATGGACAAAAATAGCCGATTTCTCATGGGTTTACCTTCGCCCGCACTGTTGAAACTATCCGTGCAGCATCAATCATAGTAACCCATGAGTCAGCAGACAAAATTTGACAGCTCTATCAGTCGAACTCTAACCGTAATGGCAAAAACAGTGAAGCAACTCCGTTCAGAAGTGTGCGCGTTCAAAGAACGGCACCCCGCCGCGTCGAAAACTGACATCGTACGGCACTTTGTGGACACCGGATACGCCCGTTCCGGCATCTACAACATCTTGGCACTATTGGACATCAATCAGAGCATCGAAAGAAAGCTCGGTTCCGGACGGCCGACGACCTTGAACGACAAGAAACTCCAAAGGATGCTGAAGAGGAAGACCAAGGGAAAAGTGGCTACGTCGCTGCGTGCGCTTGGCCGGGAGGTCGGTTCAACCGTCCCAACAGTGAAAAAGTACCTGGCGAACATGCACATACATGTCAGAAGGCGGAAATCACGTCCACTGGTTCCAGAACTGCAGGCAATGTATCAGCGGCAGCGGCTGAATAAAATGGTCAGCTCGATTTTCCTGGCGAATTGCGACTTGGTGGCGGAAATGGACGACAAGACCTATCTCACTCTGGATGGCAATGACTGGCAGGGCACTTCGTATTTTACTTTCCCCACGAAGAAATTGAGTTCCGAGGTAAGTTCATTTTACACACCAAGTTCCCTAAGAAGGTGCTGCTGTGGCTGACAATTAGTGAGAAGGGGATGTCAAAGCCACTCTGCTTTTGCTCCGGACTGACCCTGAATGGGGAAATAGTACGGAATGCCTGCCGCGGAAGTTGCGTCGTTCATCAAGAAATACCATAAAGGCGAAAACGCGGTATTATGGCCGGATCTGGCGTCGGCCCACTACTCGAAGCGATCGATGGAGGAGATGGAGCGGCTGAATATCGATGTGGTACCCAAGTCGGCGAACCCACCGAACCTCCCCCAGCTGCGTCCTATCGAGAATTTCTGGGCCAACCTGAAGCGTTAGATCTATTCCTACAATTTGGTCGCGTAAACTGAGATTAGACTTTTATTAGACTGTTTTATTACAACAACTAAATGTATTATGATGTAAATTTTAAATTTCAATCTCAATTTCAGTGAGTGACATAAGGCGCTCTAACCTTGGCAATTACTGCCAGGCTTTTCGTTCAAATGCTAAAAGTTCACCCTCAGGCAAAAGGAGCATAAACTAATCTTTCTAGAATCTATGCTTCCAACGATAAAGTACAAATTATCACACTGTTTAACTCTACATTGAAGCGTTTGGTACGGGAGGTCCACGCTTTATTCCTTCCCTTGATTCAGAGTAGTTGACCGATTTTAGATCTTTCTGGAAACGCTCCATTTCTTGGAATCCTCTCTGTGGCACATACTACGCAGTTGGCCTGGCCGAAGACAAAAAAATGACGTATTCAAGAAACCTTCATTTTCCAGGATGGTTTGAAGAATTGGCTGCGCTAGTGTGAGATTAGATTAGATTAGAAAGAACTGCTCATGTTTGAGAGAAGGAAAAACCTCACATAACAGTTTTATACCAGGCAAGCGCTTGCATCAGAAGTTCTTTCGGATACAGGATTATGATTCGTCAAATATACAGCGCTATATTTCGTTTATCAATAAAACTCCAAATACCAAAAAAGGAAGTTGGAATTAAATGGAAAGTACAAATCTTTCTTCTCATTTTCTTGTTAAAAACATGTTTCTCCAATGAAGTACATCAGCATCACATTTTGTGAGGGGCCTCATTGGCATCCTTACCGTTGGTTCAACTCGGTACTAATATGTATGTGTATATTTGTACATCTTAAAACTAATTAAAAGGGAATAATCTGAAAAGAAAGATAAACAAGAAGTCATCGTTTTGTTTACAAAATCGAACCCTCCCGAGTAACACATCTTCATGCTTTTATGTTGACTAAACTTATTTATAACCAAATATAGTAATATGAAAGTATTTTCAACCGTTATAAAGCTTGTGTGTTGCTTGGACTGTATCCTTATCAATCCTTAGATGCAACGTCCTAATGATTTCTCGTGGAAATGACGATTATTTTTTGATTCCCAACAATAGCACGTCAATACATTCCTACCCTTTCATGACCTGCTGGAGCACCATTTATTACACATTGAGGATGTTTGTCCCAATCATCCATCTGTTGGTTCTCTGAGTAATTAAAAATGATTTGCAAATAACGGAGTATCAACCTCGGGTGGTCAATCATGCTCATGCTCATGCTCCATATCAGTAAAATTTACCTATAATTGTCAAACATGAAGTTGATCAACCGAACCTCTGTAAACAAGGAAGCCATTTGCATCCATTACCAGTCGAACACGTGCAGTACCTATATCAAACTTTGGTGTTCACAAATGTAGCAGGTATGATACTTCCGTGTCCCGAGAGCTGGCTGTGCGCAAAGTGTTTCAGCAGAGATTGCAATCAATAAACAGTGATCCACCCGCTCGAAGTTGTTGATTAAAGTAAGTCCCCATGGAGTGGTCGACTCATTTATGGAACCATATTGGAACGAAGTGATATCAATTAGATTTATCAGCAGATACTCAGGGTCCTACTCAGCACACAACAAAGTTATCATTCATTACACTTTGCCCGCCGATAACAATACAAAGATTATTAAATGCGAAACCGATAGCATGACATTTTCCATCATGTGCTCAGTTTTGTCGATACATTAAAGCTTTTACTTTGCTCTGACGGTGGTACATAATCGGAAATGGATCCATTTTCGGGGAGGATTTCCCTCACTCACCAGGCGACTGACTCCTAGACATTCGGCTAATGCATAGTGAAACTTCCACCTGAACGCTCGAGGTACCTGTTGAGTGCGTTTTCGATGTCACGATAAGTGGAAAGGGTGCAGACAGAACACCGAACCTGTGGTTGGCCATACAACGTCCACACACAGACACAGGTTGTTGTTGATAAGGAACATGGGCTCTTTTTTCTTCTCTTTTTCAACTGTAGTTGTCGTGTATGTTGTCAGCGAAATTGCGTCGGGAATTCGATACAACGGCCGTTACGCGTCACGTCAGTCAATCGGAAGCCACGACGATGGATAGGTGCCTCTAGGATAGAGGCCTACCAGTTCCTTTGGAGTATTTTTTTGTCAAGCTTTGCGGTGAAGGACTCAACTGTGGGCAGGTTGGTTGCAGAAGAACATAGAAGAACAGTAACAAGAAAAGAGGCGATTCATTGTGAGAAGTTGTGGATATCGAAGGAGAAGAATTTCCAATGACGAAAGTGTGATCTTAGTGTTTGAGAATTCAGCGAATGGTTCAAAAACTCCGTGGAAGATGCGGATTATATGCGGAAAGATTCATGACTGAATGGTTATTCACGTCTTTCACGATAAACTCAAGTTTTTTCGTTGAAACGTTGTATTGTCTGGATACGTGATAGCTGTGCAGTTGATTCGGAATGGGTGTGTCAGTTTTGTCTCAAGATTGATTCTGAAGACCGC
Source organism: Aedes japonicus (assembly GCA_034211315.2). Classification (NCBI taxonomy): domain Eukaryota; kingdom Metazoa; phylum Arthropoda; class Insecta; order Diptera; family Culicidae; genus Aedes; species Aedes japonicus. Next base: position 207,635 of record JASCZW010000090.1, on the reverse strand, counting down.
TTATCAAAGTCAAGCATGATTTAAGAGTTTTAGTGGAAAATTAAACAAAGCATCGCGAACAAAGCATCTTTTTTTGGAAAGGGTAGAGCTTGAAGACTGTTTCTACTTTTTAGTTTCTTTTTATCAAAAGTCGTTTTGATGTCCTACAATCCTATAAGCATCGCTGGAATGGATTCGTCTTTTAAGTGTCAGCCTCATAATATCAGCAATTATGTATAATAACTTTTGTGCCAAATCGCATCATAGTGTGTCGTAGAATGGAGTCTTAGGTAATTCGGTTGGCAAAAGTTCTGCAACGAATTAACAGTAAGCTACGTAGCTGACTTCGATTCCAGGTCTGCGTTGAAGTTTATTTAGTACCTGCTGTAACAGTACTGGATTGTAGAAATACATTTACCTTTTTTCAAACCAATGCTCCCATTCGCTTGTCGACAAAACAATGCACAAGTGCAGCATTGGCAACACTTTAAATCAGGCTTATTGATTTATTGCCTCATTCCATGCTCATAACAAAGGGTTCTGCTAACACTCCTACAGTTAATAATTGCGTGCAGTGAATGCTGAAGGTTACGATCAAAATATGGTTAAACAAGAATGCGTGTCAATTGATGACATTTTTTTTTTGTTAAAGAAATCAAATTATGATTCCTTTCAAAAATTCATTTAGTATAAAATACAGAAACAATACTCAGCTATGCTTCCGGTTGACCAAATCCGAATTGCCAACCCTTTTGTTTAACTCTTGTCATCAAATTTTGAACAGCTTTTTCGAACACCTTGTTCGCCTGAAAGCTATGTCCCCGGATGTACCGTTGACCCGGCAAATATTTTCCCGAATGTATCGTTTTTCCGAAAAACTTTCCTCGAATGTGCTGTTTTCCCAAAAGCGACAAACCGGGTAATAACGATGTATTTGAGAACTCTACCCAAGTAACAATTATAGTTTTATTCCAGAAATATAGCACTCCTCCCGGCATTGTTGATAAATCTACATTCAAAACTGTTTTGTCCACCAATACCTCTTCTGTGCATCTTTAAGGCCGAAATGTGTACAAAGTGGCCCATTCTATAGACGGTTGTGTAACTGAAAGATGTTATGACCACATGAGAACCATCATAAAACCTATTGGCTGCCATGAAAATACGGCCAAATGGCCACAGCTGTCAAACTTTAGCGTTATATCGTGGTCGGTTTTTGTTGTTCTGCTTTGTTCGATTCTCTGCTGTTCTGATTTTTTAATTTGTAAATAATATCGAAGAAAAAAGATCTAGTGTTCCAGGAAAAAAAAATTATACAAAATATCAGAAACAATTTAAGTTTTATATAGCGTATAATTCTCCAAATCATATGCGCATTTAATTTTATGGTGAATATTGGCACGATGAAAGCTGAAAATTATTGCGCCTCGGAAATTATGCGAGTCTATAACAACAAAAACAAAATTTAAACAAATACATTCGATAAATTAATCATGAATTTCCTGAAAATTGATGGAATTTAATAAGGTTATCGAAAAGAATGCCGAAATTGGTTTCCAATTTACAGTTCATTTGCATTACATTTAATATTTGGTGTGTTTATATTTCCACATTTCAATGATTTCTTATATTTCAATATGGTGATTGCAAGATATCACAGTTTTTTTTTTTTTTTTCAGAAAGTCAATTTCTCTTTGCAATGACTACTATAAAACTATTTTGTCATTTGGCGACTTCCCTTAATGCCAATTTGCCGTCTAATGCATTTACTGGAGGCAAAATTGGTTTTATAATGCTTTTTCAACTGACCAAAATAAGATAATATGAATGCGTCCTAAAACGGCATTGCAAAACAGCATTTAACGAGCTCATAAATTCAAAATAAAACCTTTGATAGGAGTAATAGGAATTTTAGAAGACTAAGTTTTGAGATCATTGTAAAGAAACTGTTTTGGTCCTCATAAATCTGACTAAATTATAAAATCTATTGGCACCTCTTGGTACCATAATAAAACAAAATTAATTTCCAGTGGCGTTCATAAAACTTTAATAAAACCTAACAAAGCTGGATGGTTTTGGCAATATTACTTAGGGTATTTAGCATAGAGTAGATTAAGAATGTTTTTGTATACTTTTAAGAGCAGTTTCTTTGTGCTGATAGAACGCTATGCTTTTGTAATCATTAGGCAGCAAGTCATTGCTCACATGATTTATTTATATTCTAAAACTGTTCATGTATGAAACGGAATACTATCGCTTGTTAATCAAAACTTCTGTTCAAATCTCAACCAACAACAATCGAATTATAATGTTCATATTTTGCCCAGGGTATTCATGTGCTCTTAATTTCTACCTCAACCATATACTAATACATAGAAAAAAATAAAAACTAATGCATAGAAATGAAAAACGCGCCATGAAAACGCATTCATGACACATAAAACTCTGGTCAATATCCTCAATAAAATGGATGTAATCTCCGAAATTAGTTAGCGATAGCGTTTAGCTGGCATAATTTTATATAAAAAAATCTTAAATAACAGTTTAGTTAAGTTTTAAATTTGACCTGTAGTTCTTTACGTGCACGAGTGCTCTTTACCAAGTTTATTGGGCCACATGTGTCACAGTTGCGGTCGTAAAAGAACGTGGGATTGCAAAAGTAAGCCACTCAGAAAAAAATAATGAATTATAAAAGACGGGTGAAATTTCCTCTCGTTCAATTCCCAGCCAAAGGAGGCGTGAACCAATTCATAGCCAAAGGAGGCCAAAGGAGGTGAAATTGTTAGTAATCTCTCATACGACAGGCTAGATTCAGGCATTATCTGGCCTAAGTTTACTGGAAGTATCCCATTATTTTCTGTCAAATCTAGCAATTCCCCCCAGGTAACCAATAAGCAGCTCCAAAGCGTCTTAACGGCAGCCTGTTAAGCAATTTAGTCGCCTTAAATGCAACATAAATGCCGCTTTTGGCCCAATATACGGCTGCTTTACTGCAATGCTACGATAATGCTTTATTAATGCTATTTTGCATTCGAAATGCTAATTACAGGCTACAAGCATTTAAATTGCATTTGAGATTCAACTTTGCAACAGATAGCATTCAAGATGCAGATATAATGCTAATATAATGCTTGTAGCATCTGAAATGCAGATTTAGGGTTGATATATTGCATATGCTAATGCTTATTGGTTACCTGGGCCTTTATGTGCATTAGATAACGCAGAAAATTCAATGTTTCTTTTTATATGAGAGTTTTCTGGAAAATTGAAAATCTTCTCCAAAGCGATCCTTCTTGTAAAGCAATATTCAGGCCAACTCGCTAAAGGAACGGACATGCTAATGGATTTGACTAGTAGCGCAGCCCTTGACTGTCAGACTCGACTATCAGAGATCAATTATCCCGTAGCAAAAAAAAAATTGAACCTCAAAATTGGACTAATTCTGGCATAATTTATGGAGGCCAGGCCAAACTAGCCATAAAATGTCGAAATTTGACACGAGCCGCTTGGATTTGTACGAAATTTCTCAAACATCTTCAGTATAACAGTAGAACAGGAAAACATATATTGTTTGGACCCAAGAGTAACTTTTGAGAAGGGCTTTTGTGTTTTTGATACAACAGTTTTAGGAGAAATCGTTCGTTTTAGGGAAAGAGTGTCTGAAAAGAATGGTAGGAAATCAAAATGCCCATAAAAATATATTATTTTTAACCCTAAAAAAATTTAAAATTCTATAATTTATACATCCTAATTAAAACTTGAAATTCTAATTCCTAAAATACGCTATTTTTTTTTCAATTTCGATGATCAAATTTAGACAAAAATGCCATTGTTTTAGAGGTGAGAATAACATGGAAAAAAATTTGTTAATTTTTTTGTAATAGCAACTTATGGAAAATTTTCATAACATTAATTTATTTGTATCAAAAGAACTCTTTAATGCCAATTTCAAATTAAATTTCTAAACGAAGGGTTTATATTGATGATCTCGCTAAAGGTAATCGTTTTACAGATATTTTGTATTTAATTTCATGAGTGGCTACAAACTAAAGAAACACGCCCTTTTCATGAGTTATTCGAGATGGTCCATCAACAATATTATGTTGGTTTCAACAATCATGGATATTCCAACAACTTTTTCTTTGACTTGGAATAATAATTTGAAAGTTATAGGAGTTTACTTCATCATTATTGCTACTTATTCCACGACGGTTTGATCGATTCGATAATAAACCCAGCTTTCGGTCAACCTAAATAGTTGTTTTGATGCGACTTTTAGTTATATGTACACAGTAATGTGTTATACCCCGTTCAGACTACAACCTATATTACGTGATATAGACTATCTTGATATCAGCATCCTATACATCTAGTTTTCACAGGAAATAATGTGCATGACATTTGATATCAAGATACTGAGGCGTTAAGTTGGTCGAAGTTAAAAGACTTTTTTGCTTCTTTTAGGTAATTTATTACATATTCACCCCCCTTTTTTACTTTGACTTTGGTTTTTTTTCCATTGTTTTAATATAGGGTATGTGTCCCTTGACTCAGCCTAATATGCAACAATCGATTTGTATTTGCGTATAAAGTCATAAAGTATTTGCGCTGGAAACAAAATTTAACTAGCTCTACACTACCTAAGATATGTTTAATAAGCCATCTGGTAGTATGTATCACGAAAAGCTACACAACTCGTTTTATAAAGTCAGAAACTTACAAAGGATATGGATGTAATGTCGGTCTATGGGTACCAAATTGGATCTAATCATGGATGCAAGTTCGTCCCATTCGTTTGATCTTTTGGAAAATGCAATCTTCGTACGGGTTTCTTCCTGATTTATTGATTCAAGGCGTTTCCAGCTGTATTCGCTCTCCCCAACAAACAATTTCACAAATAAAACTATACTTAAACTGCTAAGAAACACTTAAGTGATTTTTACATATGATTTAGTGGTTATTCGACAATCAAAACATTATATTTCTCTCTACACAGATTTTGTTCCTTTAATTTGTGTTAAGATGAGCCACATGAACAACATTCAACTGGAACTCAGAAATTTGTATTGTAAATGTTAACAATAACAACATTTTTACTACGCTTTCGATACAACAGGCCATAGTTGGGAACATAGAAAAAAATATGTCCCTAACATTGGGTCTACCGTTTGCTTGTTAAATCATTGTTATTTTACCAATGTGGCCTGTTAGTTTATAACATGTGACTATATTCTGTAAATCTTGGCAGCATTATTCGGTTTATAGGTTCAATTTTGGCAAATTTAGGTCATTCGAAGATCGTATAGATAAACTGTTCAGCTTAACCAGTAAAGTCATGGTGTCTAAAAAGTCAAGGAAATCGAACACTACCCTGAAGTGAACAATTATAAATTGATTAAATATGTCTCAATTGCTTTGAAATAAATCGATCATGCTGATAGCAACATGATTTTGTTGATTATCGAAGAAATAATGACATATTTGGTACATAGGCCGAATCAAGGAGCTAGGCATCGATTACATCCCGTTACCCTAAATAGTATTTGTTTGAAAATTGGAAATATCCTTCTTATCAACATGCAACCATAGGATAGGACGGCAATTTCTGCTGGAACCAAAGATGCGAAGAGAAGCTATTGATAGGTTTTTAAGAGCGGGGCAGGTTATGAAATTGAATAGAATTAGTTAAAATTGAGCGTAGGGCATGTTTGAAAGGCGACATCTGATCAAGCAGACAATCTCTTGCCTAGCTACCACAGTACGTGGTAGATAAGAGGAAGGGAACATCCTTGAAGAGTGCCGGGTTGACTTGGTTCTAGCAGAAATTGCTGTCCACTCCTAGGGTTGCAGCAGCTCCAAAGATCCAAAAATAAATCTTTGTAAAAATATGCTGATATGTAGCTTTCCCTCTCGATAATATCGGTATGAGTGATTTACATTTACATCTTTACAACCATCGATATAACGAAATTATGATGGATCAATTATGAGAAATGAGGAGTACCCATTTGAACAATTTTAAAATTTTCGAAGAAACCCTACTTTAAAAATTCATAACTCATGAACCACACCTTAAAATGCACTTACACATCTATGAGCTAACTCCGGATCTTATTTGTAAACCGGTTTTTTTCACTTTTGTGCATAAATTAGCAAAAGTTATACTATACTCGGGTAAAATCCAGCTAAGCAGCTAAGCACTGGTGTGTAATTTGAGTTTTCAGTGCAAACGTTGTAAAACATAAATTAAGTAATAAAAAGTACTGGAAATTTTCTTATCAATTGAAAAAAAAGGTCTGGAAAAATATTTTACACAACATTTTTCCCTGAGGTACACTGTTCGGTTTCAAGGAATCAATATATCCAGTTTATGAGCACTTATGGTATAGACAATGTTATTTTTCGATTTTCTTCAGCCCTAGGAATTTTTGCGAAAGACTTTTTTCATTTCATATTTCATCAGCTTGCTGAAAAAATATAAAGCACTTTCCACCACAAGACCGTTTTCTTTCGACGGTTAGTTCCTAAATTGAGATTTTTATTAAATCACTGTTAGAAACGTTGTAAAAAATTTCATCCATTTTTCTCCGCCCATCCCAAAGCAGTGTCCCATATTCTATGAAACCAAAATTTCATAATTTATGAATGTTTAGTTACTTTTCTAATATACAAACTGAAAAATTTGTACGCTTACGTATTAATTTCATGCAATGCTGTTGTTGTTATAAAAGATTTTCATATTACTCTGAATTCCTACCATCACCTGCAACTGACACTTTTTGCTGGCCCAGATCGACCAACGTCTTCAGCAACTCTGGTGGGTCTCTTTCGATCTGAGGTCGTCTGGCAAGATGGGCGATTCTTTTTTATTTCAAATTCTTCCTCATGAATTTTCGTTCTGTTCAAACTTTGTCCAATGTTTGTCTTTTGGCGTTGCTGATTTGATTTTTTCTTCTCTAGGTAAATATTCAGCCATGTCCTATGGTTGATCAGGTTTATTCTGTACAACTGAAAGCATGTAATTTCGATCTCTTATCAGCAGGTTGGAAATCTCGGAATTAATCATTTTCAATTCTTTGTAAACTGTTCCCTCATCCGGTGGTACTTGTGAAACATTCATGACACAGCTGATCAGCTGAAATCACCCAAAGAATCATCTAACGATGTTTGGGAGTAACATGTATCCTCAATGTATAAAAACTTGTGATCCTTGATTGAAGTAATACTGGTACCAGCCTCGCCCGAATCCAGATCAAATAAGAACCTTAGTTTTTGGTTAGACGACACGCTAAATTCTTGTTCATCTTATTATTCTCCGAACTAACTCGGTTTAAAGAAATGCACAACATTTTTAAATATAAGTATCAATTTAAACCAACGTTAAGGATGCCATTGGGGCGACTCACAATATGTGATTGTTGTTTTTGGATTTGAATGACAATGCATTTTATTTAAAACGTTCAAGGGCTGATATGGACCGATTTAAACCAATAGTCAGGATGCTGTTGGGGTCACTCACAAAGTGTCATGGTGGTTTTTCATAGCGAAGATAAGGTTCTTGTTAATGATGCATGAGAGTCGGTTTGGGCCGATTTATGTCAACATTGAGGGTGCTGCTGGACCCACTCACAAAATGTGATGGACAATATTCATTGGCAAGGTTATTTAAAAACGTTCAAGGGCCGATTTTGACGGATTTCAACCAAAAGAGAAAAAGCTGTTGAGGCTACTCACCAAGTGTAATGGTTGTTTGATTTTTTTAAAGGGAAAGACAAGGTAATGTTTAATAATGGCTGGATGCCAATTTGATCTATCAAAAGTAAGAATGCTGTTAACCCCTCTCACACAGTGTGATGGTAAATATTTATTGATCAGACAAGGTAGTTCAAATAACGCTTAAGTACCAAAATGGACTTATTTAAACCAACAGTGCAGATACTGCCGGGGGCTCTCACAAAGTTTGATGAAGGATATTAAATTGAAAAACAAGATACTTTAGAAACGCCTAAGAGCCAATTTAGACCGATTGAAACTAACTAATCAGATGCGGTTGAGGCTACTTACAAAGTGATTCAATATACTTATTGCAAACGTCAAATCTTCAAATTTTATAATGAAAATAAAAACCTCAATCCACCGCGAAATAACCCCAACAACTGAGTAATGATCGCATTTCAGTGCGTAATTTCGTAATCAATCATCCTTCGATAAGCTCAACAATTATCACAAACTTTCGTCATTGAAATTCTTTACCTTCTAGCTCATCCACCCCAGTGCCGCGATAGCGGGAGTGTGAATTTAAGCCGATCGAAAACGGACCAATAAAGAATCGCCCAATTAGGATCTTATCAACTAGACCAGTGCCGCGCGATAAGACGTGCTCGATTGGGACATATTAAGAGCCACATGTGAAAAGGCCACATAAGCTATTGTAAACAAATATGTGTATGCCCGTTTCTCGCCAATCGAAGTTCATTCATACAATTCGAAATGACGGTGTGCAGCTTCTTCCGGTTTGAGAGCGCTTACAAACGCTTATGTGCGCCTTTTCACATGTCGTTCTTGCTAGATCGATTTACGACACTTCTTCTTATTGACCAGCCCCAATCGCAAGTGAATGATATCAACGATTGCGACGAATCCAATCGCCCAGGTGTGTGTAGGTGGTGCTTTAGTGATAAGCGTGATCGACAGCGGACAGTGAAAACTTAATTAGAAAGTGTGAATCCAGCGACGACAACATGCAACATTTGTCACTGTTGACAGCCGGCTGGAGCTACATTCCAGCCGGACTGACGTTTGGCTACCTGCTGATGTTACCGATTACGGGACACGATACCTTCGGAAATATCTACGCCGAGACCATGTACTGGCCGTTCCTGGTGGCCATCATCACCTTGCTCATTTCGGTGGCCCTGACCAACGGACTGAAGCTGAACTACCGCAAGTGTCAGTTCGTGCACATGTACGTGATGCTGGCGGCCATGGTGTTCTACTTTGGCGCCGGATTGGTTTTCCTGCTGGTGAAAGGTATGTTTACGCGAGTGATGACCGTCACCTAGAAATGATTGTATTTCATTACACAAACACCTCACAAATCAAATGCGTCGAGTTATCTTATCGGGGGGACGAGTGAGAACCATCCCAGTGGAATGACGATGTTGTGTTGTCTAGGCTGATGACTAATACCAGCGGGGTTTGACCTAGAATGAGTACTACTGAAATCATCGCAGCATAATTGGTCCGATAACGGCTTTCACGTGAATGGATAGCTGTTGGGTTAGTACATGTCGATTGAGATCGTAAGATTGGGACACTATTGGATAAGTCTTGTTAGAGCCTCACGTTTTTAAAAATCCACAACTACATGTTAAAGAATCTGTATAGGGCACGGTTTCAGCCCCTTTGACACTATTCCAAGCACGGGATAAACGATTACTTACAATGCTCATTTTTCGCATCATGATGCTTCATCTAGTGAATACGGCCACGGGAAGCTGAAGCCGTTCCCGACCCTACTTGTTTGATAGAATTTGAATGGGCATAGATTATACAATTATCATGATTTATTGCAAAGGGTACATATGAAGACTTTCTCATCTATCATAATAAAATTATGCGTTCTGTAGAGTTAAAGTTCACCTTAGGTCTTCATAAACAGTTTGTTGGAATAATTCACAGAAACGAGCTGCTTTATCCTGTAATTTAGACCAATTTAAAAAATTCAGCATTAAATAATTGGTATATTGTGTTGAAAGTGTGTTCACACTGATTGAAGGAAGACGAATTTAACGCCAACTCATACAGTGTTTGGCAGCACCCTTTCAGAATCCAATGAAACTTTGTTGGTGTGTAGACAATGTCCTTTAAAGCAACTTTGCATACTTTGTTTTTAAAAGAAATGTAGAGTGCCATTTGAAAAGGGCTTAAGTTTTTTGATAGTCTTTTTTTAAATAAACATAACTCAAAAAAGTCAAGACCAACACAAAAGTGATGTATGAGTTGTTTTTAGAAAATTGTCTGAAATATTATGAACAAAACTATAAAATTTGTAAAATCTATTCTTACACGCCAAAAAAAAAACAATATTTTAAAATTTAAAGTCTTTGGAAATTGAACGAAGCTCTCTTAGGATTGGACGAAAAATAAAGGCAATATAATTGTCTAAAAGTTCGCCATACGTTGCGAGATGAGCAATTTTAAGGAAAAAAAAGTTTTTCTAACAAAAAAAATGTTCATGTCCAATTTTTTTTCCGTGTATCGCGCCAACTCGTCTAATAATTTGGTCCTAAAATCTCACAGAAGTTGATTAAATTTAATTATAATGACAATTTTGATTTTTTAAGGGCATTTGAATGTTTGAAAAATCAAGGCTACCATTTGGAAAGGGCTTATTTATAATTTTTTTAACTTTATTGATAATACAATCCAATTACATTCCTTATCGTGCGCTGAGCCAGTTAACATCGCCTGGTCTCGTCACAGCATTCTTCGCTTAAGAAAAGTAGCTTTTTCCTCTAAGAGGTTTTGCTTCCGCGTCAAGAGTGATAGAGTGCGTAAGTGTCAAGTGCGCGTGTTGGAAGGTGCAGGTTTGCGTGGATGCAACACCTGCATTTCATCTATAAACAATAAACTTAATCGGCAATAATTGCTCATCCCCGTTGTGAAGCCTACGGGCAAAACAGTCGGTGCAAACAATCGAACTCAAACCAGCCACATCCTAACAGCCAGCAAGCGGGCTATTGTTCGACGATCGAGGTTGTTTACGTCGTCCGCTGTGTACAATATAGCCAAGTGGAATTTTGCCTCGCAGCAGCGTGTGCGTCTGTCTCTCCCCCGTAGAGGGGAGAAAAAATTATAGTCAATTAGGGTGGTAGGCCTGATTGTCACCACTAGTGATTTTTTTTTCTGCATGGTATTTGCATTTTTTTTATTATTATTATTATTAGCATTAAAATTAATTGATTGGTGAAGGGGTTTTTTTTTTGTGATTGTGTTTGCTTTTGTGTGCATAATTATGGCCTCTCCTGAGGCTAAGGTTACTCGCATAAAGCATTACCACCCATTTTCTAAGGGACCTTGGGTTGTCTTTTTTCGGCCCAAAGACAAACCATTGAAAACTCTCGACATTTCGCGAGAATTGCTGCGAAAATATCCTGGTGTCTCGATTCACAAAGAGAGAATTAATAGACTGCGTGTAGAAGCGCCGAATTTCGAAATAGCCAATAAGATTGCTGACCACGAGATTTTTAATATTGAATATTGTGTGTATGTCCCTTCGCGAGATGTGGAGATCGATGGCGTTGTCTCCGATGCGAGTCTGACGGTTGATGACTTGAAACGAGCTTCTGGTTGTTTTAGAAACTCTAAAGTCGCTCGTGAGCTTGTAACTATACTGGATGTAAAGCAACTACATTCAGCATCGTTGCAAGACGAAAAAAAGGTCTATCAACTTTCAGACTCGTCTCGGGTGACCTTCGCCGGTTCTGTTCTCCCAAACTTTCTCAAATTAGATGGAGCTTTTTTTCCGGTGCGCCTTTATATACCGAGGGTATATAATTGTACCAACTGCAAAAGACTGGGACATTCGGCCAGTCATTGCAGCAACAAATTTCGTTGCGGCAAGTGTGGTGAAAATCACACTGAGGATTCTTGCACACAAGCTGTGCAGAAATGTATTCATTGTGGTGAGAATCCTCACCCTTTGCAGGAGTGCCCAAGGTACAAAAGGCAATCCGACAATGTGCAGCGTTCCATCACTGGACGCTCCAGGCAGTCTTATGCAGAAATGCTTAAGTCTGCAACAGTCGCTCAAGATGAAAACCAATTTTCGATTTTGTCGGCTGATGAATCGGACTCTGACTTATCTGATGGAGGTGATTTTACGGGGGTACACGCACCCGGATCCTCAAAAAGGAAACGTTCCTCTCCGAAAGTGCGCCGTAAGATAACAAAAGTCACCTCGAAAAGATTGCAAAATAATAAAGCTAATGGGGAAGAAATTCAAAAACCGAAGGTTCCTATTGCACCTACTCCTGGATGCAGTAGAGACTTTCCGCCATTACCAAAAAAGAATAACAATAATAAAAAAAACGCTACTCCTCAAATTTTCCAAAAAGAATCCAAGTCCGATCGAGGATTGATAGCTTTTTCGGACATTGTGGCATTCATTTGAAACATGTTCAATATCCAAGACCCTCTTAGAAGCTTAGTTTCTGCCTTGCTTCCGACATTGGAATCATACCTTAAGCAATTGACTGTTTCATGGCCCCTCATTGCATCGATCATATCTTTCGATGGATAATTCATCGAATCAGGTCGGAGATATGATCACTGTACTACAATGGAACTGCCGTAGTCTGGTGCCTAAACTAGACTCGTTCAAATTTTTAGTTCGCAATTCCGATTGTGATGTATTTGCTCTTTGTGAAACATGGCTTTCTTCAGACAATGAACTCAACTTCCACGATTTTAACATTATACGCCTGGATAGAGACGATTCTTATGGAGGAGTACTTCTAGGGATCAAAAAGTGCTACCCTTTCTATAAAATTTCCCTACCAGCTCTTTCAGGCGTCGAAATCGTCGCTTGTCAAGTAACTGCAAAGAATAAAGACCTTTGCATAGCTTCAGTTTACGTTCCTCCTCGAACTTCTATTAGCCGCAGTCAACTCTGGAATTTAGTTTCTATTTTACCGTCCCCTGTATTGATTCTGGGTGACATGAATTCCCATGGTACTGGGTGGGGGGACCTATATGATGACAATAGGGCGGCTATCTTTTACGATTTATGTGACGATTTCAATTTGTCAATTTTGAACACTGGTGAAGCGACACGCATACCTAAACCTCCTGCTCAAGAAAGCAGACTCGACCTATCTTTCTGTTCCAGATCGCTTTCATTGGACTGTCTGTGGAAAGTCCTCAATGATCCCCATGGTAGCGATCACTTACCGATCATTATTTCTATTAAGTGTGGCCCTCAACCTTCAGAGCCATCTCGAGTTCCGTTCGACCTAACAAGGAACATCGATTGGCAAAAATATGCAACGGCGGTAACAATCGGTACTGAATCCGTCGATACACTTACACCGTTAGAAGAATATCGATTCCTTGCCGATCTGATCTACAAAAGTTCATTGGAAGCACAAAAAAGAAAAGTTCCAAGTGCATCCCTCAAAAGGAGACCAGCCACACCTGGCTGGGACGATGAATGCACAAAGTTGTATTTGCAAAAATCTGACGCTTTCAAAGCTTTTCGTAGACACATGACTTCCACTCACTTCGAGGAATATTCAAAGTTTGAAACACAGCTAAAACAACTTGTCAAAGCAAAAAACGCGGTTATTGGCGAAATTTTGTCGAGGGACTCTCACGAGAAACCTCAATGACCACCTTGTGCAGGGTAGCTCGCAACATGCGTAGCCGCTCATCTACTAATGAGAGTAATGAATACTCCAACCGATGGATATTCGATTTCGCGAAAAAGGTCTGTCCGGATTCTGTTCTAGCAAAACATATTTTCCGAGAAACATCTCCAAACGGCGGCTCTCTAGACAGACCATTCACAATGCTGGAATTTTCTATGGCTCTTCTATCAACAAATAACTCCTCACCCGGATGCGATATGATAAAATTCAATCTTCTGAAAAATCTCCCAGATATCGCAAAAAGACGCTTGCTGGACCTATTTAATTCCTTACTTCGAAACAACATCGTACCGCCTGAGTGGAGACAGGTCAAAGTAATAGCTATTCAAAAGCCTGGCAAACCAGCGTCTGATCATAACTCATACCGCCCGATTGCTATGCTTTCGTGCATTAGGAAATTGTTGGAGAAAATGATCCTTCGAAGGCTCGATCACTGGGTCGAATCGAATACCTTGCTATCAAATACACAGTTTGGGTTCCGCAAGAGCAAAGGAACAAATGATTGTCTTGCGCTGCTTTCCTCAGATATTCAACTGGCCTTTGCGCACAAGGAGCATTTGGCTTCAGTATTTTTGGACATTAAGGGGGCTTTTGATTCAGTTTCCATTGAAATCCTGTCAGAAAATCTGCAGAGATGTGGACTTCCTGGAATTTTAAATAATTTTTTGTACAATTTGTTGTCAGAAAAGAAAATGATCTTCTCACTTGGAGAACTGACCACTTCCAGAATTAGTTACATGGGCCTACCCCAAGGCTCATGCCTCAGCCCCCTTCTTTATAACTTTTACGTCAAAGATATTGACAATTGTTTGGCAGAACAATGCACGCTAAGACAACTTGCTGACGATAGTGTGGTTTCTTTAAGAGGCTCACATGCCGTCAACTTGCAAGGACCATTGCAAAATTCCCTAGATAACCTATCTTCTTGGGCTAGGAGTCTGGGGATTGATTTCTCACCGCAGAAAACTGAATTGGTAGTGTTTACTCGAAAGCGGTATCCAGCCCAACTGCAGCTTAATCTTTTGGGCAGAAACATTACCCAATCATTATCTTTCAAATACCTTGGGGTCTGGTTTGATTCAAAGTGCACTTGGAATGCCCACATTTCGTATTTGAAGCAAAAATGCCAGAAAAGGATCAACTTTTTCCGTTCAATTTGTGGCACATGGTGGGGTGCTCATCCGGGAGACCTCATAACTCTTTATAAAACAACTATTCTCTCTCTTCTAGAGTATGGCTCTTTCTGCTTTCTCTCGGCAAGGAAAAATCACCTTATAAAATTGGAACGAATTCAATATCGTTGTCTGCGTATTGCTCTTGGCTGTATGCACTCAACGCATAACATGAGTCTTGAAGTTCTGGCAGGCGTAAAACCCCTCCAGAATCGGTTCTGGGAGCTTTCGCTCAGAATATTAATCAAATGTGGAGTGAAAAACGCATTTGTAATAGACAATTTTGAAGAAATGTTAGGGCTGAACACACAATCTCGATTTATGAGAATTTACCACCACTACATATCGTCGGATATGTGTCTTCCGTGCTATACTCCAGATCGTGCTCACTTCACCTATAGCAGTTCCTCAATTCATTATGATCTTTCCATGAAACAAGCATCTCATGGGATTCCGGATCAACTTCGTTCTATTATTATTCCGCGTATTTTTACTGAAAAGTACCAATACGTCAATTCCGAAAAAAGGTTTTTCACTGATGGGTCTCGCCTCAATGGATCCACTGGCTTCGGTGTCTTCAATGAAAACTCTAGCGCCTTCCACAAACTTCAGGAACCTTGTTCTGTTTATGTTGCTGAGCTGGCAGCAATCAACTTCGCATTGGGGATGATTTCCAACATGCCCGCAGACCATTACTTCATCTTCTCGGACAGCCTCAGTTCGATTGAGGCTCTTCGGTCGACGAAACCTAGTAAACACTCATCTTATTTCCTTTCAAAACTAAGGGAACAGATGAGTGCGCTGGTCGAAAGATCATATTTGATCACCCTTGTATGGGTCCCTTCACATTGCGCAATCCCAGCCAATGAGAAAGCGGACTTGCTCGCAAAGGTGGGCGCCCAGGAAGGCGATTTGTATGATAGACAAATTTCACATGATGAATTTTACCATTTAGTACGTCACAGTACCCTTTCGAGTTGGCAAACCGATTGGGACACCGGAAATCTAGGACGGCTGTTACATTCCATCATTCCTATTGTTTCATCGAGGGCGTGGTTTAAGGACCTGCACGTTAGCCGTGATTTCATCCGTGTGATAAGTAGACTTATGTCCAATCACTACCAGTTAGATGCACATCTCTTCCGAATTAATCTCGTGGACAGCAATCTTTGCCGGTGTGGAATCGGTTATGATGACATCGATCACGCAGTCTGGCAATGCACGGATAATTACGCCGCCAGAACACGACTTTTGAATACCCTAGAGGCCCAAGGAAGACAACCTTATGTTCCTATAAGAGATGTGTTAGGATCGCGCGATCTGTGCTATATGCAATCGATTTATGTGTTTCTTCAAATGTCTAGTATAAGAGTTTAATCTGCTTGTGTTTTTGTTCTTCTTTATTCATTAGTTTGTGTTTGTTTTGTTCCGACATCTTGAGGAGTCTTATCGTCGCCCAATGGTGGTTACCGGCCGAACACAAAAATGGAACCCTGACCATTCCGCACCAAGTTATAGTGCTGGCGACAACTATCTGATGAGACTGCAGAACCCTATTTCTATGTTCCTCTGTCCAACGCATCCTCCAAAAATGTCACCTATTTTAACCTCGGCTAAACCGCGAGTAAACGGCCCAAGTCCTACTAATACTAGTATTAAGTCATCAAATTATACAAAAACAATGAAATATCGGCTCCGTAAAGCTAACGCAATTGAGCCTCCCAAATAAATGAACTAGTAAAAAAAAAATACAATCCAATTAGGTGGTTGATCCTGCTTATTACCAAAACTTTAAAGTATATTACAAGAAGGGCGATAAACTGAAGAACAAAAGCTTTATCATGATATCTGAAGTATTGAGCCATGACTTATTAGCAGTTCAGTTGTTTATATCAAAATGGCTAGATTTCATTAAACAAAATTCAATGTATTGCTCAAAAATTATTTTAATAACAGATCGAGCAGCGGATCAAATAAAATGTTGACAGCTTGTGCAATTTCAAGTCCAAGTATGGATTGGAAGCAGAATGGCACTTCTTTTCAACATCTCGTGGAAAAGGTCCAGGTGATGCTATTGGTGGCACTCTCAAGCGAATGGCCAAGAGAGCAAGCCTTGCTCAAGATTATGGAAACACTATCAAAACTCCTTGGGAACTATATGACTGGGCAGTCGAACAGACAAATAAAGGTATTACAAACCTGAATTTCTGCTTCAAATCAGCTGCACAGTATGCAAAAATGTCAGAAGAACTTGAGGAGTTATATAGCCACGTAAAGACAACATCTGGTAGCTTTGTACCTAATTCAGAAAATCAAATTTTAAGATGGCTATTTTTTTTGCAAATTGACTTTAAATTTTAAAATATTTTTTTTTAGCGTGTAAGGATCGATTTTAAAAATTTAACAGTATTTTTTTTTAAAGTTAAAACGATTTTCTAGAAGTCACTCATACATCACTTTTTAGCAAGTCTTTTCCTCTGTTGATTAAAAATAAGACTATCAAAAAACTTAAGCCCTTTTCAAATGGTACCCTAGATAAATTTTCAAAAAACAAAGTATGCTTAGTTGCTTGAAAAGACATAGCCTTCACACTCACAAAGTTTCATTGGATTCTGAGAGGGTGCTGCCAATCACTAAGACGAGTTGGCGTGAAATTCGTCGGAAGCAAGAGTTTCTCCAAATTGAGATCACTGCCTTTAAAGTGCAACTAGGTAACCAGGTAATAGTTTTTTAAATTTTGACGGAACATTGAGTTTGTGATAAGTAATAAACATTTAATCCATGTTTCACAATCCTACCCTTGAAATTGCGAATCCTTAAGCTTTTTTTCTGCGGCCTCAAACTGCAGCCTCATGATTCACAAAATGATACAGGACTTATTTCATTTTGTTTGATTATTTCAAAACAGGAGTGTGTGCCAAAAATAAAACATGTTTAATGGCATATTATGATTTGATTTACATGATAATCATAAAAGAACCCTCCGAGGGCAAGATGACTTATCTCATGCTATGGACCTTCATGTGAGAACAAAAATTTTACCAGTAGTGAAAGTATCACATTTTCTGCTAACTTATTTGCTGCCACGACAAAGGACGTTTATATTAAGGCAAAAACATTAGGTGTGATACTGGCGAGATATGTCGCATTTCACTTTAAGACTTCTTACTTTCAATCTACGGTAAACGACTACAAGTACACTTTTTGTTTTTGCAGCAACTTATGTTGTTGTTTATCCATATGTTTCATGAAACGAATAACCGAAATACCTGGCTTGCATACTAAATATATAATAACTGAATGTAATTACACCATGAATATTGATTGTGAAGGTTTTGATCATTGCGAATATCTGACTGTTCGAAATAAAGCACATTGTTATAGAAAAGTGTTACTCAAGACTGACAATGACAAACGTGTATATTTGGAATAAGATGCAGAATGCAAAGGGCCGCTTAGGGAATACCATGCGAGGCGATGAGAGAGCGATGAGGTTGGCATCGTACGAAACCCCATCGAACCAATTTAGATCGATATGTGTGAAGCTAGTGTGGACGGAGTCCTCTCTCAACAACAAGCTGCTGAAAGAACCTGCCCTAGTAGTACCCCTACCAGAAGTTCTATATGGCTTCCGAGAACGAAGTATTACATCAAATAGAGCGAGTTCTTGGAATTCAATGGAATGCCGAAGAGGATGTGTACGTGTTTCCTAGCAATGTTGACCTGGAAGCAGTCATCGTTATACGTTATGAACCATTTTGCCCAATTAGGGCTTCTCCCTCACTTCCTGATTAAGGATATCTGGCGCACGAAGGCCGGTTAGGGCGATGAAGTGGAGGGCGCAATTATGGAACGATGGTGGGATTGGGCTAGAATTTTCAAAGTGTTAGAAGTCATTCAAGTCACACGGCGTATCGGCAAAACACATCGAAGACCTTCAGCTACACGTTCTTGTAGACTGCATCGAAACATCATATGCGTGCGTCGCCCACGTTCGGGCAGTTATCAATAGTGAATTGCATAGTTCTCTCGTATATGCCAAGGCTTTTGAAAACGCTCTCCATTCCGAGACTCGAAATTTGAAGCCCGACGGTCGTTGGTTCTAAGGACCGGAATTCTTAAGACGTCCGGAGGACCGGTGACCTCGACAAGCAGGCCCAAAAAAACACAAAAAAAAGTGAGACCTTGCCTGATTTACTAAAACGATCTGCAAAAAGAGATCATCGACTTGAACCGCTTTTCAAAGTATGAGTGACTAATGGTGGCGGACAGTTGCGTACCTCTTCCGCTTCGTGAATACTGTCGACAAAAGCGAATGAAAGAAGACGATTGACCTCTCACCTTAGCAGCGAAGAACTTGCACGGGCTGAGAGTGCCGGATCTACAAGCTATTACCGTTCATCGATGAATGTGGAGTAATTCGGATGGATACGCGTGTCACTGGGGCAATTTTCATGCGATACGATACAAAGTTCGCCGTAATTCTTCCGAAGGGACTAAGCGGTATCAACTCGTATCGTTGACTTGTACCATCGACAATACTTTCATGCAAATCGGAAAACGGTCATAAATGAAGTGCGTCAGTGGTTTTACGTGCTCTGACTACGTGAACTTGTGCGGAATATAGCAAGGTTCTGCATGTGGGGCATGCGTGTCGAAATCCAAACTATCATGTCCGATTGAAGCACCGCTTCCGGAGGCGAGACATTGCCCGTACGCGTACATCCGGTCTTCCACATTCGGCGGTCTCGACCATTTCCTGTATTCCTATCATTGTCGAAGTTGGACCGTCGCTAGGCTAAAAGATGGGAGGCACTGTAGATTTGCCTTACCATCCGAGCAGAGCACATAGAGATAGTGTACTCCTAGTCTACGGAAGCATGCAAGATGGCTATTTGTCGATTCCTGGTACGGCGCAGATCGCCCTTGGAGATAAGGAGCGAAAACGGTACTAACTACGTTGGAGCTAGTCACAAGCTGCGACAAAAGATACCAGTAATGAACAAGCAAATATCATCGACTTTCAGCAACCTCAAGCAACACAGCTTGTATTAAACAAGTTGAAAGTACTGTTAAATGACATAAATTTAGGTGTATAATACTTTATATCATACATTAATATGACGCAAAAAACGCAAAAAGTGAAACAAAAAATTGAAAAAATATAACATCGCCAAGCGTGGGTTTCTAGCTTCTCTGGTAAGCCAACTCAGATTGTTGAAAAGTAAACTCTGAGTATATATGTATACTATACTTCCCGTTGGCAGTGAAACCACAATCTTGTACAACAAATTCTTCGTAATGAGATAAAAGAACACGTTTTGCAAAACATGGCTCGTTTAATGTAATTTTAACAGTATATAGAACTGCTCCATAAAATCTTGTCCTGTTCATGCTTTATAAATGTATGGAACCTTGTTTTTAAGAACAATAATAAAGTATAAATCACTTGCAGCAGTGAAAAAGTATTTTTAGCTCGACCATTTGTCAGAGTGATATGAGAGAGAGAGAATATGAGAATACGAGAGATGCAAACCGCTCCAAACTTGACATGTTTTGCAATACGTTCATAATACATCTACAATACAAACAATTTTAATCATTCTAAAAAGATGTTGTGTGTGTTACTTGGGATGCGACCACCAAATGGATCTTCAAATCTTCAGAACCAACTGCAAGTTGGTCGATCTGCAAGCGCACCATATGGTTCGAGGAAGCCAATGAACCGAAGGATGGAGACCCGGTCATTATCTTCAACGAATCGATCCGGAACGGGTCGTTACGAGAATTCATACTTTCAGTGACAAAGGGACGCGATGGACTAAATAGATATCCAGACATTAGTCAACAATGGAGCTGAGGAGTAACGCTGTAACGCCAGATTCACTGGACAAGCAATATGGGTCGGGAGATATTGTGGGCAACCTACGCCACTGTTGACCGGCTTCTTCCAACCGTGCGCACCCTAGTGACATCTCTCCTTGACAGGCCTGTTGACATCCATCTGACATCGCGCCATCATTTTTAACCTCAAAACCATTCTATTATTCACGAAAAGGTAGGACGAACACAGGCTTTGTTAGTTAGTTTTTGCTTCCTATATTACGGTAATTTGCATGTTAAAGTGTTGTCCTATTGTGCCTGACTGAATTTGTACGTGGAGACCAAATGTAAGTGCTATTATATTGTAAAACACCTTTGGTAACTATTTTTTTCTATAAACATAGCTTTGAGCTTGGTTTTGATTTCGGTATTTGGTTTAGATTGGGTGCCCTACATCAAATTGCATCACGGGAAAAAAAACGATGTAGAAAATTACCTAGTTGACTGATGTTTTTCAAGCAATAAAATATAACCTATTAATAAGCTTCTGGTATATTTATTTCACTCAATTTCAATACCACAACCATATGCTCGCAACTTACGCTTTACTTCACTTATTGGGCTCTATCCAACATATTGCTGCAGCTTCTTCTGACCGGAAACCACTTTTTTCATGTCTTCCTTAGATTAGACCTCCTTAGGAAGCTTCCGTAGTGCCTGCTCCATAATAGCTCAGTACTTTTCGATGGGCCTTAGTTCCGATACGTATTGGAGGTGGGGGTCATGTCCTTGGGTACGGAAGTGACGCCGTTGGCATCGTACCACTCCATGACAACATTTGAATAGTGGCACGAAGCTATATCCGGCCAAAAGATCGTAGGGTTCTCGTGTTGCTTCAACAGAGGAAGCAGACGCTTTTGTAGACACTCCTTGAGGTAGATCTCCCCGTTCACAGTCTCGGTAGTCACGACCGGTACACTCTGGTTGCGACATGAGCAGATCGCTTGCCAAATCATGTATTTCTTGGCAAGCTTTAAAAGTGTCTGCTTCCTTACTTCCTCCGGAACATCAAACTTGTGCTGGGCGGTGAGGAACAGTAGCTTTGAAAGCTACCGGAAGTCCGCCTTGAAGTAAGCCTCATCATCCATGATGAGACAATGAGGATACGTCAGCATCAGGGTGTACAGTTTCCAAGGCCGATAACTCACCCCCCTCCCTCCTATCTTTCTAATCGTCACGATTTGGAGCCTACTGCACTTTGTACGTATGCAGTCCCTCCCGGCCCTTCCCAAGTAACACACATCTTTTTAGAATGATGTATAATTGTTTGTACTATAGATGTATTATAAACGTATTACAAGACATGTCAAGATTGGAGCGGTTTGTAACTATAATATTCTATATATCACTCTGACAAACGGTCGAGCTAAAAATACTTTTTCACTACTGCATGTGATTAATATTTTATTATTGTTCTTAAAAACATGGTTCCATACATTTATAATACATAAACAGGACAAGATTTTATAAGCGGTTATATATACTGTTGAAATAACATTACAACAACCATGTTTTGCATGTGTTCTTTTTTCCCATTATGATGAATTTGCTGAACAAGATTGTTGTTTCACTGCCAAAGGGAAGCATATAATAGATACTAAGAGTTTACTTTTCAACCAACTGAGTTGGCTTAGCAAAGAAGCTACAAACCTATCACGCCAAGAACTAGTGTTCAAATCCCACGCTTGGCGATGTTATTTTTTTGTATGAGGATAATTTTTTCCCATTTTATGATTTATAAGGTTTCACTTTTTGCGCTTTTTGAGTTATATTAAAGTATGAAATAAAGTATTATACACCTTAATTTATAACCTGTTTTTGACATTTAACATTATTTTCAACTTGTTTAATACAAGCTGTGTTGCTTGGGTTGGCTCTCTGAACTAAATACTAGGACAGTTTCAACTTTTTGTCCACATCCCTGACCGAAGCATTGGGATTCTGCCTAAACGCTTTCACGACACTCTGATCCTGCCCAACAAACAGCATTGATGAATAACTGTTTGTTCAAACAAATTTGGAGAAGTTGTTCAGCTTTTTCTTCTAGAAAACTGAATAATTTCTGAAAATTTGTTTGAACTAGCGGTTATTCGACACCAACGTTTGTAGGGTGATCACTAATAGACATATATTCTGACCGCATATCTCCTTCCGTTCGATGCTCAGAATTTCGTAGTAACGTTTAATTACACGACTTACCGTTGACTGCACGATTCCGAGTTGTTTTCCGATGTTCCGTTTGGAGAGTTGAAAATTTTCCAGGTACTTGCGCAAAATCAATTTGCGACGTTGCATTTCGGGTGACGCCATTTTTTTTTCATGAAAATCAAGAGTTCCTGTTTTGAAAAACTTAATTTCGGCTCTAGCCTTTGAATGTTGGGCTTGGATTCCATGGAATCCATTTCAGTGCAGTCCTTCGTGAATCGATTGATGCTCACAGATTTTTTCTAGCACGTATCATGAGTGAAACATGTTTTTATTCACAAAACTACCAATTTTCATGGAAATTCCTATTAGATTTTGGATTCTGTAAGATGGACTTTGGATCCAACTTGGATTTTAGGGAACGGACCTTTCTGAATCTATTACAAGAAAATGGTGACTGATTTTTTCAATCCAGGAATTTGACAATTAAGTAAACACACGGCCGTGAGCTCTAACTCAGAACGAGAGTTGTTTTTACTTAGTCGTGAGCAAGGATTGAAATTTTCGCCGATCTGAGAAAAAAAAACCATCATCATCATCATCACTGGATCAGCACAAAGATCGAGAGATATTTGATCAAGCAAAGTAATTCTCGTGAGAAAAGCAACGATTATAATATCTTTTCACTCTATAAAGAAATTTCTCTATTTCGTTCCCTTTCGGCGTTACTCTTCAGGCGATAATGAATTTTCAGTCTTCTCGAAAACCCGTTCTTGCACCTTTTACTAACACCAAAACAGCCGTTGCCGTTTGACTTTCTGCTTTGAGTTACACGAACAGGCGTTAGAAGCTGTGGAACCTTCTAAATGTTGGGAGATGATAAAGTGTTCTCACCGATCTTGAAGGAGCGATATTTTCCTGTTTGGATGGGAGAGGATAATCAATTATCAGCGATCAATGAGAGCCGATAATATTGTCGATGGCCTGCTCAGCAAAAAGCTGTTTGAGCGATACGTGGCTTATACGAGCCATGAGCGATAATTTAAATTTCGTGGGAACTACTACTCAGTTTTGTTTTTTTTTAAGTTGGGTTAGTATGAAAGTATGACAGTACGAGTGAAATTCGGGTAAAGTAGACCACTTCCGAAGGTCAAGCAAAGCAGTGTCATCATCATTCGATTCTGCGGATAATTTAACATATGTACAGTGCAAATAAGGGTTATATTGGTGACATCGCAGATAAAAAGATAAAACTGAATGACATATGAGTTTGAGGTATAATCAACTTCCCGTGTCGTGCGGTGGCTGAAACCATCTCCAATCGATTTCTCGTGATTTTTCACACTAGAAATGCTCATCCTAAGGGACTGGAACTAGCGGCCATAAAAAATCAGTTTTTTGGCTCGTTGTTGCCCACAGTGCCTTGGTGCTTATAGATTTTCTTATACGTATGATTAAGGCGTAAAATCGGTATTTATTTACAAAACCCCAATTTTAATAGAAATTCTGAAATCTTGTTGTCAAAAATTTGATTATTGATTCGTCTTTTTATTGTCGGCTATGGATTTGATTGAAAGGACGAATCTGAATCTATTGATGCTCACAAATTTTTAAAGTTACATTCACAACACTACGAATATTTATAAAAAATCTCTATTCCTTTTCTATAAAATTCGTGTGTATTACAATAACTCTCGGGATGTTTGTTAGGCTTTGTGCACAAATTACGTAACGCATGTAGGGGGGAGAGGGGGGTTGAGCAACCGTTACTTATTGTGACATATGGGGGAGGGGGGGTTTTAAAATCGTTACGTAACAAAATAACCAATTTGAAATATAAATCAAAAGTGATAGCCAATTGAAAATCAATAAAATTTTCTGTGTGCCAAGCTAAGTAACAAGTAGCAAAGGGTTAATTTATACTAGTTAAGAACCATGTTTAAATTTTTTGCGAAAACCCCACTTTCAATACCCAATAGCCAAAGCTTTGTTTTTATATTATTAATCACGTTTGCCATAACTGGAACACTGCACAATTATCGCCATAGTTTTAAATTTTGGTTCCTTTGATGGCCAATCGCATGGATTCATTATGGGAGTGGTCATAATAGAAACCCATGTAGCACACTTGTTGTCAGTCGGTTGAGATAACATATATAAGACTTGGTAAGTCATTATCAAGTTACTATAACTAATTATGACCGTAGTGTGCTACTTGGGGACACATTTATGGCCAAATGGTGCAAGAAAGCTGAAATTTTAAAGAAAATTGGAGTCTTTTTTTTATTTCAGACCAAATTCTAAAGGTTCGATAAATGGAAACGTACTATTTAAATGTGATCTTCTAAACGAAAGGTATCTTATGACGATTTGTATCACCAATTGGTGCAATTGTCCATAAACGGTACATCTACATGCCAAGAAATATATTGTTCTGTATAAATTCAAGCAATTTTATAGTTGACTCACCGCTTACCCATAATTTTCATTTACTCAAACAATACCGGTTTTGTTTGAACCAACAATAAATTTTGTTGTTTCTAAAAACGCTGTAAAGAAGGCTTCTCTTGACAAAGCACTTATTGTTGAATCAAAAAATAAGATTTTTAGAAACAATACACCTTTGAATTTATTCGACCAAAGCGGTTGAATAGAAAAAAAAATTGTTATTTATATTGGAACCACTCAAATAATAAGGAATTTCGTTAAACTTGTTGTTGATTGTTGAATCTACAAAATTATTTTGTTGAATCAATAATGATTTCTGTGGAAATAATAATTGATTAACAATATTGTTGTTTATCTTTATTTGAGAGACTTTCAGCTGGTGGCTCGTCTCTGACGCTTTAACCATATTGGATTCGATAAGAAATTTGGTTTGTGATGATATATCATTGCATTATACTAGAACAATGTGTGGTTTGATTTAATACACAGGAAATGTTGATTCTAATAATTGCGTTCAATCACCCAATATTCTTCTGCGTGTAGCCTACATCAAATGCTCTTGTTACTGCCCCTTTTGTTCTATGTTTTTGCCGTCATAATCTAGTCGTACACAGCCCTAATGCATGCACGGCACGGATCAAGAGGAAAACTCTGATTAAAATATTAAAAAATAATAATAATAATAATTAGATTATAAAAAATGCAACAGGTTAATAGAAAGCATTGCATAAAATACTGTTGCAATCTTTTAACTAGATTTAAGTGATATGAACAAAAAAAATTGTGATACTTTAAATAATTGAAAGACTTTTGAGTAAACTTTTTGAACTAATATTTGTAAACATTCAGTTACCTGAATAAATGCAGTACAATGAGTGCAATGTTTTTCGTAATCGCTTTAAGTTACTTGAATAACATTAATTGACTGATGTTTGCCATATTTACTAATTATAAGCTACCCAAATGAGATTTAAACATGAAAACCATCCCAATTACAGTTTTTGTGATGACTTTATAACAATTGAGAATTAGGGGGGGGGGGGGGTCCGTGAGCGTTACGTTATTAAAGGGGGGAGCCTAGTCACGCGTTACTTATTGTTACATAGGGGGGAGAGGGGGTCCAAAATCCCGGTTTTCTGCGTTACGTAATTTGTGCACAAAGCCTTATTGGAATCTCGAATCAAACACTTGCCCGATTTTCCTTCAGATTTCGCACCTAAATCTAAGACAAACTCGATACTCTTTTCAAGCTAACTTTATTACTCTTTTACTCCCTCACAACTTCACCCATTCTCCTCCCTCTCTTCGTTGCTTTCTTTCTCTCTCTTCCACTCCTGAATCCCGTCATCCAGCATTTTGTCTTCCCTTCTCATATCAGTGCTCACAGACCCTACACTAACTGTTCATATTTTGTCCTTCAAGTACCCTGAGTGTTTGATTATCGATAGTAACCCTAATTTTAAAAAAAAATCTTTCTCTTTGTTTCAGACGTCATCCCAGCCATCTACCTGGCCGCGTGTGGTCTTGGCTTAACACTCATCCCCGGCCTCAGTTACAGTCACATTCGCGCTCCTGGACGATGGCGTTCGGTTTACATGGGATGCTGCTACTTTTGGTTCCTGGCAGGAATAGCGGCCACATCGACCATATTCCTGAACGATATTTTCATCTGGCTTCAGGTTGACAGTACGGTTGACGAAACGATTCATACCAACTTTTCGATTTGTTTGCTGGTCGGAGCCAGCTTCATGATTCTGTTGATAGCCGTCAATGAAATGCTGCAACGGGAAGGAATTGTGGATTATAAGAAACCGTTGGATTTTGACACGGACATTGCCCACGAAAGCGGAAAGTTGTTTGGAAGGGGAGAGAGGAGAAATTTGTATAACAATTTTACAACCACAGGATCAACGACGTTGGACAATGGAGCAGCTCCGAAGCAGTGGAATTCTTCGACCGAACAGATCATTATGGGAGGAGTTGGTGTTAGCAAGAATTACCACAACCTATGGATTTTCTTCATGATCTTTACGAAGTTGCAAGGTTTCATAGCATTCTATTGGATCTTCGTGCAATTTTCGGTAGTCTACACGGTTTTGCTGTTTGGCGCAGTTTACGGATATTCAGTATTTTGGTTTATGACAGCTGGAGCGTTGCTTGGGATTCTGGCAATGCTGGTTTTGAGCCCTAAGATTGTATTCGTTATCTCATCTGCTTTGCATACGGTGGGATTGATCTTGGCAGTAGCTTTTTACTCCACCGATTCCGGAGCTACCGAAATGGGTGTATCGTTAATCATATTCTACACATTCATCGGTTCATCTTTGGTCATACCTGCGATCAACATTCTAGAGCTGTCGTCTTTGAATTTTAATGAATCATTCTTAGCAATTGGTTCTATCATGGAAGTTCTAGCGATCGCTTTAATGCAATATTTTGCAGTTACGGACCCCAAATTGTTTGGAACTGTAGATAATTACAAGGATGTCATTGCGGCCCATTTCATCGCGATGATCGTACTCAGCGTGATTCTACAGGTTATCGTACTTTGGCACATGCCAAACACCTATAAAAAATCACTGGCGGAGATCAACTCAGACCTTAGTAGAATGACCTCGTACTTTGCATTCAGCAGAATGATGGTTCCAGTTACCCATCACGCGGCCACAGCTCGGACATTTGCCGAAAGTGTAACTTCTGATCAACCAGAGATTGAGGAAAAGCAGTTAAGTACCCGGAACGGTCACTTAGCTACTCAGTTCAACGACCGAAGTGACGAAAGCACCGATAGAAGAAGTCCCTACAACGACTTTTCTGAAACCAGATATAGCAGACGAACTTTGGTGGAAAGGGAGCTTTCTCCCGTCCAGGACCAAGATGATCCTTATCTTCAGGAGCAACTTCAGCGGCAGCATGAGCGCAACTATATTCTTTCACAACAACAGCACTACCTTCACTATGCTCGTGAGTCACCGGACTCCCAGCAATATAACTACCAACCAGAAAGACAGCCTGACTTGCGTAATTCTCGATACATTCCGGAACAAGAGAACTACCCGCAAGATAGACCACGAAGCAACGACAGTCAACAGCCACGGTATAATCCTCCTCTCCTCTCCCGTCACCAGTATTACGAAGAGTACAACCAAGGAAGCAGGCAGCTTCAGCAACAGCAACTCCAACAGAAACAACCACCAGTTCCACTACCGAAACCTGTGCCCACGCGACAACCTTCGAGCTCTCCATCAGACTTACAATCACAACTGTCCAGCGTGCTGCGTCGATCGGCGAACCCATCGGCGACTGTTAAATCCGAACCCGGTTACGTGTCCCGACCTCGACTTCAAGTGCAGAAAAGTGAGGCACCAGCCCCTCCTCCACTACCGCCGGCCGATTACCTCACAAAATCACTTCCCCGTATTAAACCGGACCGTCAGCAGTCCCGCGAAAGTATTCATCCAGTGCTCGTTCCAAAGCCACCCAAACCGGAAGAAGAGATCGTTCCGGGAGTGGAGTACTCGCACAATCTTCGGCCGTCGCAATTCCTGCAGCAGACGCGGCAGTCAGCCCTGTACCGTGTGTCAAGCATTCGACCTGATAGCAGCGTTCGGCAGATAGAGTAAGATAATTTTAATACATAATAAAGCGATTCCAGTACATAGGTTACAATTTATGGTGAAGTGTGTGTCTGCTTTCTTTTCAGTATCCGAAAGTCACATTGTATTTTTGACTCTTTTCCAACCCTAGGGGTTACATAGGAACAACGTGAACGATGCCCACTCTGGATTTCCATTCCATCGCTTTAGCGTTGACTTGGGCTCAGGACAGATTTCTACAGACTTCCTTTATTTTCATGTTAAGGCTCCGATGCCACAAGCCCTGGATCTGTCTCTGTTGCGATGACCTGCTGCGTTCCAATCCAGCTCTTGCTTGCACTTCCGTTCTGGAATTTCTGTTCATATCGGTTTCTGTTGACATCGAAAATGTAGCTCAGTGTTCGAGATCTAGGTGTGAGGCAACGAAGACACGAATTACATACCGCAGGCATCGGTTGATGAAGACCTGCAGCTTTTGAGAGTTCTCTGCTAATACACAATACGTCTCGCTGGCGCATAGCAGCACAGATTTCACATTTGAATTGTAAATTCTAACGTTGGTGCATTGACTTATCTGGTTTGATCTCCATAGTTTTCGTAGACTCGCAAAAGCAGTCCTAGCCTTCTTAATTCGTGCACCAATGTCGCTTCTGGTTCCGCCGTCCACCGCTAGCTGGTTGCAGAGATATTGGAAACTATAGATTTTCTCCACTGTTTACTTCGCTACCGAAAAGTTGAAAGGATTGTTCGTGTTGGCGTTCAACGATTTAGTCAGCCAAACGAGCTCACGGTTCAGTATGCAGTCAATAGCATATCCCATGGTCTCGTGGACTTTGACGAGGAAAAGTAGCGGTAATAGTATTGATCCTTGCCTCGCGGCGACTACCGGGATAGGTTCGGACAAGGCTCCGTTATCTGAACGCCTCGTATTACACCTCGATTAGGTTGACAATTTACTCGGGACTTTCCTTTGAGTCTCAGGGCGCCCCACAAATTTTCGTGATTGAGTCTGTCGAAACCTTTTTCGTAGTCAGAGCATATAAAATAGAGGGACTCTAGGAATTCGTTGCTCCAGGATAATAAGGAGCGGGGTAATATGGTCCATAAATGAGCTGCTGCAGCTGAGACACGCCAATGTATCCTGTATCCATTTCAGGAAAACTTTGCACAGAACTTTCAGAACAATACACAATACACTGATGCCTTGCCAATTGTCGCAAACAGTCAGATCTTCCCTTCTTAGTGACCTTTACCAAGACGCCCTGCGTCCAGTTCGCCATTCTAGTTGATGCAAGAGTTGTGTGAATAGCATAGGATCAAATTTGAGTATCTCTGCTGATATGCGATCGACCAAAGGGAGCCTTATTGAATTTCATGCTTTGGAGTTGACGCAAGTGGTGCGCCCCACCCTTTTGTCACATTGTGGGAAAGATCAATCAATGGTGTAGGTAATGTGAAGTTTTTGAAGGACACTTTTTCGGCTGTGATGACTATTAGAAATATAAGATTGTCTTCCTTGGGCCTCTATGGTATTCGATAGTGCTCTGGCATCGCCAAGCTCAATGAAACAATAGGAATGATGAAATGTAACAGCCGTCCTAGACTTCATGAATTCCAAACGGTTTGTTTCTCGAAAGTGTACTCTGACGAAACTGTAAAATGGTAAAATTCAGCGTGTGAAATTTATCCTTACTAAAATTCGCCTTCTTTTGCAAGTGAGTCCGCTATCTCATTGCTTTTGTTTTTGAGTAATGTTAAGGCAATGTTAAACCCATACAAAGGTTGTCAAATATGATTTTTCGACCAGCACACTCATCTTATCTTACCTTACCAATCAGACTAAGGTCGGCGTGTCCTCTTGTACACAGAAGTTGTCTCCATTCTATTCGGTCCATGGCTGTACTTCGCCAGCCTCGCTGTCTGCGGAGGGTCCGCAGGTCGCCTTCTACTTGATCGATCCACCTTGCTCGTTGCGCGCTTCTTCTTCTTGTACCTGTCGGTTCGTTCTCGAGAACCATTTTCACAGGGCTGTCATCCGACATTCTTACGACATGCCCAGCCCATCGTAGTCGACCGATTTTTTCGAGGTGTACGATGGGAGGTCCTCCCAGCAACTGGTGCAATTCGTGGTTCATTCGCCTCCTCCACGTTCCGTCTTGCATCTGCACTCCACTGTAGATGGTATGCAGCACCTTCCGTTCAAAGACTCCAAGGGCGCGTTGGTCTTCTCCTAGCAATGTTCATGTTTCGTGGCCGTAGAGAAGTACCGGTCTAATTAATGTCTTGTAGATGGTCAACTTTGTGGTATGGCGAACTTTGTTCGATCTTAGCGTCCTTCGGAGTCCAAAGTAGGCACGATTGCCAGCCATAATGCGCCTTTGTATTTCTCTGCTCGTGTCGTTTTCGGCGGTCACCAATGAGCCCAGATACACGAATTCGTCTTCTACCTCGATTTCATCACCGTCGATCTGAACTCGTGCTAGGAGGCTAACATTGTCTTCTCGTGAGCCTCTTCCCTTCATGTATTTTGTCTTCAGCGCATTAATCACAAGCCCAATCCTACCAGCTTCAGCCTTAAGTCTGTTGTACGTTTCCGCCATCGTCTCAAAGTTACGTGCTACGATATCAACGTCGTCAACGAAGCCAAATAGTTGGACAGACTTCCTGAAGATCGTGCCACTCGTGTCTATCCCAGCTCTTCGAATCACTCGCTCCCGTGCAATGTTAAACAACAAACACGACAATCCATCACCTTGCCGTAACCCTCTCCGAGATTCGAAGGGACTCGAGAGCGTCCCTGATACTCGGACGACACACATCACTCGATCCATCGTTGCTTTGATCAACCGCGTCAGTTTTTCCGGAAATCCATATTCCATATTGTATTCCCGACATTTCTGCAGCACTTGCCGAATCGCGAAAATCTGGTCCGTAGTAGCACGGACACCCATGAATCCCGCTTGGTATTGCCCCACGAACTCCTTTGCAAATGGTTACAGGCGAAGGCATAATATTTGGGAAAGCAACTTGTAGGCAGCGATCAGTAGCGTGATCGCACGATAATTGCAGCAATCCAGCTTGTCGCCCCTTTTTATAGATGGGACATATTATACCCTCCATCCAATCCTTCGGTAAACATTCCTCCTCCCAAATCTTGGTAATAACCCAGTGCAGCGCTCTGGCTAGAGCGCTTCACCACCGTATTTCAATAGCTCGCTTGGGAGCTGGTCAACACCAGCGGCTTTGTTGTTTTTCAACCGACCAATTTCCTCCTAAACTTCCTGAAGGGTTGGGGTCGGGGTCCTGTCATCTTCTGCGCGTGCTCCTAGATTTATTACCGAGCCACTTTCGTTCGCTGTAACAGCACACTCATCTGTTCCCTTTAAGTTAAGTTTCATCGACCAAAGAGCCTCAATTGAACTGAGGCTGTAGAAGATGAAGTAATGGTCTGCGGCATGTCAGTAATTATCATCGCACGAACTATGCAAAATATGGACCGATTAACCAAATGATGGCTAATTACAATATCCATTGCAACAGTATAGATTTTACAATGTCGAAAGAAAAAATTAAAACAATATTTCCGCGCGTGCTAGGTTTAAGTTAAGTTAAGTACTTATTGTAATTAAAACGGTCTACAACTGATTGACGACGACAAATAAATAAATAAATAAAGTAGTAAAACTGAAGTTGGGAACCCTCCCAGAGAAAGTTCGTAAACTTCCCGGAGGAGGGAGGGAAACTTCCCGGAGAATGTGTTGAAGCCTCTCGAAAAAAGTTGGGAAACTTCCCGAAAGAAATTGGGAAACTTCCCAGAGGAAGTTGGGAACTTCCGGAGGGTTTGAAACTTCCCGGAGGAAGTTTGGAAACTTCCCGGAGGAGGTTTGGAAGTTTCCCAAAGGAAGTTGGGAAACTTCTCCGAGTAAGTGGAGAAACTACCCGGAAGGAGTATGAAACTTTCCGGAGAAAATTGAGAAACTTCCTCGAGGAAGTTTGGAAACTTCCCGAAGGCAGTTGGAAACTTCTCTGAGTAAGTGGAGAAACTTCCCGGAGGAAGTTGGGAAACTTCCTGGAGGAAATTGAGAAAACCTGGAGGAAGTTGGAAAACTTCTCGGAGGAAGTTTGGAAACTTCCCGGAGGAAGTTGTGAAATTTTCCGGAGGAAGTTGGGAAACTTCCCTGAGGTAATTGGAATGTTTTCGAAGAAAGTTGGAAAACTTCACAGAGAAAGTTGAGCAAATTCCCGGAGGAAGTAAGAAACATCCCGGATGAATTTGCGAAACTTCCCGGAGGAAGTTGGAAAACTTCAAGGAGCAAGCTGAGAAACTTCCTGGAAGAAGTTGGGTAACCTTCCCGGAGGAAGTGGGAATGCTTTCCGAAGAAAGTTGGAAAACTTCACGGAGGAAGTAGGGAACTTCCCGGAAGAAAAAGAGAAGCTTGCTGGAGGGAGTTGGAAAACTTCCCGAAGGAAGTTGGAAAACTTCCCGGAGGAAGTTGGAAAACTCCCCGGATGGAGTTGGGAAATTTCCCGAAGGCAGTTGGGAAACTTCTCCAAGTAAGTGGAGAAACTTCCTGGAGGAAATTGGGAAAAGATGGAGAAAGTTGGGAAACTTCTCGGAGTAAGTTGGGAAATTTCCCGGAGGAAGTAGTGAAATTTTCCGGAAGAAGTTGGAAAACTTCCCGAAGGAAGTTGTAACACTTTACGAAGAAAGTTGGAAAACTTCACGGAGGAAGTAGGGAAACTTCCCGGAGGAAAATGAGAAGCTTTCTGGAGGAAGTTGGGCAACTTCTCGAAGGAAGTTGGGAAGCTTCCCGTAGGAAGCTGGGAAACTTCCCGAAGGAAGTTGGAAAACTTTCCGGAGGAGGGTGGGAAACTTCTTGGAAGAAGTTGAATAACTTTCCCGGATGAAGTTTGAATGCTCTCCGAAGAAAGTTGGGAGGGAGTTGGAAAACTTCCCGAAGGAAGTTGGAAAACTTCCCGGAGGAAGTTGGAAAACTCCCCGGATGGAGTTGGGAAATTTCCCGAAGGCAGTTGGGAAACTTCTCGAAGTAAGTGGAGAAACTTCTCGGAGTAAGTTGGGAAACTTCCCGGAGGAAGTTGTGAAATTTTCCGGAGGAAGTTGGGAAACTTCCCGAAGGAAGTTGGAATGCTTTCCGAAGAAAGTTGGAAAACTTCACGGAGGAAGTAGGGAAACTTCCCGGAAGAAAACAAAAAGCTTGCTGGAGGGAGTTGGGAAACTTCTCGGAGGAAGTTTGGATACTTCCCGGAGGGAGTTGGGAAATTTTCCGAAGGCAGTTGGTAAACTTCTCCAAGTAAGTGGAGAAACTTCCCGGAGGAAGTTGGGAAACATCCTGGAGGAAAATGGGAAAACCTGGAGGAAGTTGGGAAACTTCTCGAAGTAAGTTGGGAAACTTCCCGGAGGAAGTTGTGAAATTTTCCGGAGGAAGTTTGGAAACTTCCCGGAGGAAGTTGTAATACTTTCCGAAGAAAGTTGGAAAACTTCCCGGAGGGAGTTGGGAAATTTCCCGAAGACAGTTAGGAAACTTCACCAAGTAAGTGGAGAAACTTCCCGGAGGAAATTGGGAAAACTTAAAGGAAGATGGAAATTTCTCGGAGGAAGTTGGGAAACTTCTCGGAGGAAGTTGGGAAACTACCCGGAGGAAGTTTGGAAATTTCCCGAAGGAAGTTGGGAAACATCTCCGAGTAAGTGGAAAAACTTCACGGAGGAAGTTGGGAAACTTCCTGGAGGAAATTGGGAAAACCTCGAGGAAGTTGGGAAACTTCTCGGAGGAAGATGGGAAACTTCCCGGAGGAAGATGGGAAACTTCCCGGAGGGAGTTGAAAAATTTCCCGAAGGCAGTTTGGAAACTTCTCCAAATAAGTGGAGAAACTTCTCGGAGGAAGTTGGGAAACTTCCTGGAAGAAATTTGGGAAAACCTGGAGGAAGTTGGGAAACTTCTCAGAGTAAGTTGGGGAACGTCCATTAATTACGTCACGCAAAAACTGACTTTTTACAACCCCCCCTCCCCCCCTTGTCGCGTTTTTTGTATGGACCTTCAAATTCTTTTGTATGGATAGTCACGTTTTCCCAAACCCCCCCTCTCCCCTTACTGCGTGACATAATTAATGGACCTTCCCTTGGGAAACTTCCCTGAGGAAGTTGTGAAATTTTCCGGAGGAAGTTGGGAAACTTCCCGGAGGAAGTTGTAATATTTTCCGAAGAAAGTTGGGAAACTTCCCGGAGGGAGTTGGGAAATTTCCCGAAGGCAGTTAGGAAGTTGGGAAACTTCTTAAAGGAAATTGGGAAAACCTGGAGGAAGTTGGGAAACTTCTCGGAGTAAGTTGGGAAACTTCCCGGAGGAAGTTGTGAAATTTTCCGGAGGAAGTTTGGAAACCTCCCGGAAGAAGTTGTAATACTTTCCGGAGGAAGTTGGGCAAATTTACGGAGGAAATTGGGAAACTTTCCAGAGGAAGTTGGGAAACTCCCCGGAGGAAGTTGTGACGCGTCCTTGAAAAAGTTTGGAAACTTCCTGGAGGAAATTGGGAAAACTTGGAGGAAGATGGAAACTTCTCAGAGGACCTTCCCTTGGGAAACTTTTTGTTGGAATTACGATAGCAAGGCACACTTTCCGGAGAAAGTTGGGAAACTCCCCGGAGGAAGTTGAAAACTTCATGGAAGAAGTTGGGAAACATCCATTGTTTGGGAATCGTCAGAATGAAGATGAAGACATTCAGAGGGTGGTCAAAACGCTTCCAGATGCCATAAAACATTTAGTTAGAAAAGGTTGAAGGTCAAATTGTTTGCTGAACCTTTAAGATGAGATCCGGAATCTTTCATAAACAGTTGATAAATTTCCAAAAATATTTTCAAGGTACATTGATCGAGAAAATTTCTGAAGAGTTCAGTTATCTTCAAGTAGAAATTTGAGGAGCTGCCATGAGATAGCAGAAAATCATTCAGAAGAAAAAATGACAACTTTAAAATGATTATTGGAAAACTTCCACTTTTCTACCATGATACCCTTTGATAACACAATACCAATTTTTGGGCGTGTAATATGCTCACCGACTGACTTCAGGAATAAAAAGTTAATGAAATTTCAGGTTGAACCTAGAGAACTTTAAGTAAAATGGTCTAGAACTTCAAGAGGGATGGAAGAGAAAGACGTTGGCAAATTACTTAGACTAAGGTGAGATACCTTTAGACGCAAGTGGAGATGCTTTCAGAAAGAAGAATTACCGAATAAGGGTTTGGAATTGCAGAAGCAGGTTGAAAATTTTCCAAAGGAAACTGTAAATCTTCCAGAAATAAATTTATAGCGCACAATTGGAAGTTTTGAATCAGAAAAAAAAGTTAGAGAGGTTTCAGACTATAGTTGGGTATTTTCCAGAAATTAATTGGAATATTTACTTAAGAGAATATTTTTTCTCCCAAATGAATACTGGAGAGTGTGAGCTGTTTAGTGGAATACCTTTAACCATTTAATTCCAACTACCTTTATTGCTTATCTTGATGGGTACACGTATTTTGTCTACAATGTCCAGACTTTTTAAGTGTCGTGTACTAATACTCGACTGAATTGTAAATTACTAATTTTTTCTCATTTTATAGTTCCAAAGGAAATTGAGATTCTTCTATAATAAAATTGAACATTTTTCAGTTGGAAGCTCGAAGTTGGCAAGAAGATTGTTGGAGAATTTTCAGAAGATAATTGAAAAACTAGCATAGAGATGTTTTAATCGTCAAGAGTGCAGTTTAAGAAACCAAAAACCTTGGAATAAAGGGCGAACACGAAATTATTGCGACACATTCAACACATTCGACACATTCAGGTGAAGCGGATGATTAAAGCAAATCCCAACGTCTCAACCCGTGATTTGGCTAAAAAGATCGGCATGTCGCAGAGCTACGTCCAGAATGCAAAGAAGAGAGCTGGACTACATACATGCAAGGTACAGAACTTCCCAAACCGCGATGAGCGGCAACAATCTACGGCTAAAATTCGGGCACGGAAGCTCTACGAGAAGATGCTGACAAAATATGGCTGCTGTGTGATGGATGACGAAACGTATATAAAAGCCGATTTTAAGCAAATTCCGGGGTTTGAGTTTTTCACCGGCAAGAGCAAGTTCTATGTGGACGACAAATTTAAGAAGAAGAAAATGTCGAAGTTCGCCTCCAAATATCTCATTTGGCAGGCCATCTGCACTTGCGGACTGAGGAGTGAGCCTTTCGTGACAAAGGGCACAGTAAATGGCGAGATCTACAAATCTGAGTGCCTCGAGAAGCGCCTTTTGCCGTTCTTGCAGCAGCACGACGAAGCTCCGCTATTTTGGCCAGATTTGGCATCATCCCACTATTCTAAAAGTGTCCTGGAGTGGTATGAGGCCAATTCTGTCCATTTTGTTCCAAAGGACATGAATCCGCCAAACTGTCCGGAGCTGCACCCGGTGGAGCAGTACTGGGCAATGATGAAGCGGGAACTTCGGAAGAGCAAGAAGACAGTCAAAGACGAGAAGGACATGTAAAGAAAATGGAGAAAAAAACTGAGAAACTGGTACCGGATGACACTGTAAAGACTTTGATGGAGGCATCAAGCGAAAATGCGTTCAATTTTACACTCAAGGCTCCATCGATTAACTTTTCTTTTGAATTTTTGAAGTAAATATATGTATAAAACTACCTTAAAATTTTGGTTTGATTCTAAACATTATAAGAAAATTGGCATGACATTTTCGGTGTCGCAATAATTTCGTGTTCGCCCTATATAGTGAACACCAGGAGAAAACATGCGATTGGTGAGGTCCTATAGGAATTTACGATACTTCCAAAAATAAGATTGGGAACGTCCAGAACAAATCTTGTGAGCTATAAGATGGTAGTTTGAAAATATTCTTCAGGAAATATGGAAGATTTGAAAAGATATTGAAAAACTTATAGATGAAAGTTTGGGATCTTTTAACATTTTTTTTGGAAAATCTAAAAGAAGCGTATCTTCTAAGTAAATGAATGGAAAATTCCGGAAGAAAGTGTTGATACATCCAAAATATAGTCTGGAAGCTTCCCCAATAAGGTTTGAAGACTTGACAGAAAATTGTGAATTTCAAAGCTAAGGGCGACGAATATAGCAACCGATTGTTCCGAATTCTTTCAGATCAAAAATGAAAATCTTCCAGAAGAAAGATGAAGCATTTGAAGAAGGTAAACAAGTAACAAGTTGAGAAAATTCCATAAAGTAGTTTGAAAGTTTCTAGGAGGAAGTTACTTATGGAGGTTAGAACGCAATGAAACCTACTTTTCTATGCTCACATAAAAATGGTTTTTGCAATAAATTTGGTAAATTTGCCACTCTCGGTAAAGTTGTTCCTTGCTCAATATATTGTAGTTCCAACAGCAAAAAAAACATTGCTGAATACATTTGTTCACATGCACATTGAGCGAATAAAAGCTTCTTAAAAGCTTTCTTCCATATAGATTCCCACCTGTTACAGTACTCTAAACGCTCCGATCTGCATGATTTCCTACGTTAAAAGCTAAGCCGGAAAAGCAGATTACAGTTCTATAGTTTTGCAATTATATGCCCAGTCAACCGCCACCGAATCACTCTTTACCCACCCACTCCGCGCGGTAGACTCTAATTGCAACCATTGATTTTGCTGGTTCGCAAAAGGACATGGCTATACCTTCACCTGTGAGAACGGCTACACATTATGCCAAACGAGAATGGGATCGATAGAGACACAAATAGATAGGTAGATAGAGAGAATGTGAATCCTATTCAATGCCCGGGACACTCCGAGCCCCGTGAAAGGCTTTCAACGCACATATCATTTCGGATCGTTCCACTGTGCTGGTTCACATAAGCCCATTGGGAGGGGTCGATGGGAAGGGTAAATGCGAACTCTATCCCATATGGATTTCGGGCTCGTCGAAATTAGAGCCATGTGCGGCGCTGTCTGCACTGGTTCCGGTGAACATTCGATCGAAATTTGTTCACAGGATTAATGCAATTGTTGTAGAATCTCAAACGTCGAATGATGACTTCGTTGTGTGCTATTATCCATCGGGGCCCGGAAGCTCTAATCGAAGAACAACTCGCCGTATCCTCTATCAGCGCCGACCAATGGCTATTCCGACAAGCGAATGTTTTAGACTATGCAAAAGTTTAGTTTTGAGAACGTTTTGGTTGGAGATTTTGTACAGTTGAATTAACGTTTGAACCCACTGCAGTGGTACAGTGGTGGGAGGAAAACATCCAACACCCTTCAAACGGTGAATGTTACTAATCGTGTAGTTCGTCGCCAACTTTGAGTTTCGATGGTTTTATTCGGATTAGGCATTGGTGTCTGGAATTGTTCCAGAGAAGTTATAAAGTTGAATGGCTGATTAAAAATGTATATGTTTGTTACACTTATTTCTGCACTATGCTCGTCAAGTTACGATTCGAAAATACTATTTATCGTGAAAATAGCATCGTAAATTGGGAAAAAACGATCGCTTGTTTAAAACATCTTATAGATTTCGTCTACGAAGACCCGTTTCCCAGTTTTATGTTTTTAAAACAAATTGGTCTTAAGTCTCTGAAAATCTACCTAATTTTATGCCTTGTTAAGTGTTTTGTTTATCTACAATTCTGGACAGAAGAAATCATACACCAACATAAACATGGTTATTTCATTCGATATCTCAGCTGATTTAAATTGTAGAGCAAAACTTTCTTATAGGCATAGAAATTATTTTTCTTACGACAAAATGGTACCGGCATGAAAAATGTAGAAATGTGCATGACTTGGTCAATATTAACTAATTTATTGCTAGATGGAATTTCAAATTGGACAAAATGAATCTTAAACCTGAATTATTTATTGAACGGATTTGCATTTGATTTTTTCTTCAACTTTCAACACTTATTAAGACATCCCTTAGCCATCAATACTGCTTCCAGGCGACGCGGCATACTTATGACAAGCTTTTTGAAGTATTCTGGATCAAAATGTGTCCAGGCTTTTTCAAGAGTATCAAAATAGTTATATTTGTTAGTTACCGTTGTCTTGTTAACTCTATCGTCTATAAAATCGCACAGATTTTCAGTTGGATTCAAATCAGGGGATTGCAAAGGTCGTTGGAGCATTTTGAGTTGGTTTGAATTGAAGAATGCAGTAGTTTTCTTCGCCGTGTGCTTTGGATCGTTGTCCTGTTGACAAATGTAGGTGGTTAGTTTTCGAAAGAGACACCTTAAAATTTTCGCAGAGCAAGTCAGTGTGTATATCAGCGATCTTGATCCCTTTGATATGTAACAAACATCCTTCTCCAGATCCTGCGAACGGTCCCTTCTCCAAGTGAAACTGAGTATTTTTTTAGCAATATTTCGGATAGAAAAGCAGCTTTCACTAGCTCGAAACACAAATTTTTTTGACATTCAGCGAAATCATTTTAATCTTTTTAAATACAGGGTGCGGCAGAAAACATTGCGAAAATTTGTTCTATTTCTTTCAAATCCCATTTTCAACTAATTCAAGCATTAATATCAACATTTTCGAGTGCAGTTATCTTTATAGAGCCCTTTCAAACAAATTTATTTATGTGTCCTCCATTTTTATTAATAACATCCTCGAGTCGACGCCGGAAGCCAGAGCATGCCTTTCGGATGTAATCCTCCGACAATGACTCCCATGTGCGTGTTATGGTTGACTTCAGGGTTTTCACACTAGGGTGTGATGTTTTGCAGGCTCGTACTTCAACATCTGCCCAAATCCAATAATCCAACGGATTAAGCTTCGGCCAAAACTTCATGTTATCGTTCAACCATTGTTGGATTCGATTGCACGTGTGATACGGCGTTCCATCCTGCTGTAGGACAACGTTTTGGTCCTCGAAGAAGTT
This sequence comes from Aedes japonicus, assembly GCA_034211315.2. Taxonomy (NCBI): domain Eukaryota; kingdom Metazoa; phylum Arthropoda; class Insecta; order Diptera; family Culicidae; genus Aedes; species Aedes japonicus. The sequence goes on along the minus strand of JASCZW010000090.1, from coordinate 167,098 downwards.
GGCTTTCACCCAGGGAAGCACTTGGTCCTTTAAAATACCGATATACAAAATCAATTCCGAAGTGTATATCGGTATATTAAAGGACCAAGTGCTTCCACGGTCTGTTAATGCTGAAAAACTTTTCGTCGGAGAACAGGCTTATCATTTTTTCCTTCTTCAACAAGGAAAGCAATCTCTTTGAACGAGTCACTCGTAGTTCCTTAACCCGGTCCGTAATCAAGTGGCGTTTCACTCTGGCTCTGGAAGATGCATGCAGGTCTTCTTTGATGATTCTCCGCATGGATTTCTTCGAAATGTTGGCTTGTTTTGCAAGTTTTCTTATGGAACGCACCGGGTTGCGAGCAATTTTTGCACGGACCGATTTGATCACGTCCGGCGTGCGTGCAAAGCGCGGACTTACACTTCCCGGCTTCCGCTGATTAGGACCATCCTGCAGGGACTTTTTTATGCGGTAAACTGTTGCCAAATGGCACCCTACCACTTTGGCAATCTCTTTCGGCTTCTTCTGGGCGAGCAACAAACTGGTGATCACTTCTTTCGCGAACATTTTGACGAATTTGCAATAAAACAAATAGAATGTTTGGATGTAGCACTTGAATGTAAACATAAACAAATACACTTTCGACAGAAATTAGTCACTAGCTACACTAATTAACGCAGTACTCAAGTTTGAACTTTTTCGCATTATTATCTGCCGCACCCTGTACACACGGAAGTAACTTCGATGCAAAAATAGCACATCTGCGCTGTGAAAGAATGCAGTGCTGCCAATATATTAAAACTGGCTTTTATAATATCATCACGAAATCCGGTTATCGATGTGTACGATAATATTTGGGTCCTCCCTTAGCTCAGTCGGTAAAGGCGCAGCTATAAAGCAATACCATGCTGGGGGTGACTGGGTTCGATTCCCGGTCTGGTCGATGAATTTTCCGTAAAGGAAAATTTCTCGACTCCCTGGGCATAGGGTATGATTGTAGGTACTTGCCGCACAATCATGGAGAGGCGACGGTGACGAAAGACGAACTTATTGCGATAGCAAAGTTGCAGCGTCAGGACTGGATGATATTCCGAACGTGGGCATGAAAAAGGCTATCTTGCTGGCTCCCGAACTGTTCAGAGTGGTGATGCAAAGATGTCTGGACAAGGGGGCCTCCCGAATGCCTGAAAAATTCAAACTCTAGTGTTGCTACCGAAGACTCTAACGCCACCAGGTGATTCATCGGCATATAGACCTATATGTCTGCTGGATACAACGGAAAAAGTGCTTGAAAGGCTAATCCTCATTAGTACAGGTGGTCTGTCTAACAACCAGGTTGGCTTCTGTAAATGCAAAGCGACGGTGCATGATATTCTGTCCTTCATCAAGACAGCTGAACTGGCAATCCAGCGCAAGAGGCGATGAGTTCACTGCTGTGCCGTGGTCACCCTTAATGTGAGCCATGCGTTCAATAGGGTCAGTTGGGTGGCTATGGACAATTCGCTTCAACGCCTCCAGGTTCCTGGTACCTGTACAAGATTCTGGGAAGTTATGTTATCCAGATGTGGGTCTGAGACGTGTCCACAGGCGTCCCGCAAGGTTTGATCCTGGACCCGGTGCTATGGAACACGATGTACGTCGAGGTATTACGACTCAAGTTCCCGAACGGGGTGAAGATTGTCGCGTTCGCAGACGACATCACCCTCGCGATATGTGGTTGACTCAACGAAGAAGTGGAGCTAACGGCCTCGCACTCCATTGGCATAGTAGAGAGATGGGTGAGCTCTACGAAACTGGAATTTGCCCATCACAAGACTGAAAGTAGAGATTGTTAGCAACCGCAAATCGGAGCAACAAGCGGCGATTAGTCAAAGTAATTGCACAATAGAATCCAAGAGGTCCCCGAGGTACTAGGGGGTTATGATCGACGGCAAGCTGTTCCTTATCAGCCACATCGATTACGCCTGCAAAAAAACCTCTATGGCTACACGGCATTATCCCGCATGATGTCGAATAGCTCGGTGGTACAAGGGAGCAAGCGTAAGCTCCTGGCCAGTGTCACCCTGTCCATACTAAGATACGGTGGGTCGGCATGGATCCCTGCTTTGAGTACTAAGAACTACTTAGGTAAGCTCGAAAATACACACTGGCTTATGTGCCTAAGAGTGGTCAGTGCATACCGGTATCACGTGACACGGTTTGCGTCATAGCGGGGATGATGCCAATAGGCATCATCATAAAACAGTATGTAGAGTGCTTCGAACAACGTGGAACAAGAGGTATTTGAAGGACCCCTCGAGCGACATCTATAGTTAAGTGGCAGCGTGAATGAAACATCTCCACTAAAGGTCAGTGAACCCACCGGTAGGCGACACGGTGAAGTGAACTTCCACTTAACGCAGATTCTGCACGGCTGCTTCAGACAGTATCTGCACAAATACGGGCATGCACCGCGGAGCACGACGGCGTGAGACGGCACGACACGACTCCGGACAATATCATTCAGAGGATGACCGGGACATCTGGGGCGCGGTATGCATAGCAGCAGACCAGATTATCCTAGATCTCCAACTAAAACGGTGGAACGGCCAACATCAGGGATCACATAACTACCAAAGTCCTAATTTAACTCGTAACACTGGTAGATCACCTTTTCGTGGTGCGCTACGGGGTATCAGATCCACCACAGAACCCTAGTCCGAATTAACTCAAGGGAATTCTAGGGAACATATTTGTTTTTGTAGTCAAAGGAACATGTAATAGTCCTGATTACATTTTATGTCTTGTGAAAAGTGACAATACTCGGATAATACCGAGAATGAGCTTAGAATAAGGAAAACATGAGAAGTCTTCATTTGTGTGAATTTTCATTTTCTATTTGATGTTTTATAGTTTGAATTGGTTATGACTAGGGTTCTGATGCATGGTCAGTATCAAATCCATGGGGTTAAGGTCCGGGGAGCTGGAAGGTCACAAAGTTTTATCGAGAAAATCAGTCAAATTCTCCCGACAGCACGCTTGGACGCTGGATGGGCCGGTGCGCCGTCTTGTTGAAGACGTGATGATCTTTCCCGTAGAGTTCCAGAATTGTCGGAGCCACAACCTCCGACAGAATCTCGGTCTTATAGTACGCGTTGATTTTTACGGGTTTCTCGATAAAAAAAAAACAGTGAGACCTTCCCACGCCTGGATACACCCCCGCCCCCCCCAAACCATCAGGCGCTTTGGAATAGCGGGATGTTTATGTAGGAGGGGGGGATGCTGGCCAACGTTGGCGTTCACAGCCGATCATTTTGAACATTGTGCGGCTGTTGCAATACTAAGACCTGCGTACCGCAAAACTATCAGTTTGGCACTGTCCAGCCTCTTCTTCACATTAGCCTCCACTACCCCGTGAACCATGCGTTTCTTATACTGCTTGTATCCCAGGTACTTCGTCATGATTGTGGGGGCAGGCCCGATCGACACATCCAGGTCAACAATTTGCTTCTGGTCCGAAATCTTATTGTGCGTGATTCCTATCGGAACCAAACTCAGCACGCAGCTACCGAGAGATATGGAGTGAGCCGTGGTGCAGTTCAGAAGATTCCAGAAGCGTAAAACGGATCACCGAAAGGATCGCAAAATCATCCGAGGGATCAAGAAAAATCCGTTGATTACCATCTGAGAAATGAAAGATATGCAGCATACCGCAGCTGAGCATACCGATTTCGGATTGCGTTATCAGTCGAAGCATCGCTGAATAAGGGTTGAAAAGCAATTTCGCCCGGAAACGACCGTTCATCAGCTGGACTGCTAAGGAAAAACGACTCCATTTCGTCAGAACCCCTCAGAACTAAGCCCTTCAAGTTCTGTAAATGTGTTTTGTGGTCAAATGATCCTGTTCAACTAGAAACGGCGAGGAAAAAGAGTATGGCACAGAAATGATGAACTGCAGGATAGACATCTCCAGCTAACAATGAAACACGGTGGAAGTAATATTATGGTCTGGGGCAGTTCCTCTTGGTTTGAAGAGGGTAAATTGATATTCTGTGCGTAAATCTAGAGGAGCCATTGCTGAAAATGCCGTTGGAAGGCAACTACACCTTTCAGCAATACAATGATCCCAAGCATATGACCAAGAAAACGCTAGCCTTTTTCCGATCCTGTCGCATCAAACCCTTAGAAAGGCCGCCCCAGAGCCCTGATTGTAACTCAGTCGAGAATCTTTGGGCAATTCTCGACTATAAAGTGGAAAAAACAGATGCATCATACGGCGTTGGAGAAGGCTTGGAACATACTGGATCCCCGCTACTTCAGAAACCTGATTACTAGTTACTTGATTTTCACGGATTTTCCTGTTGAATTTTGAAATTGATCTCTTTTTCGTCATACCCTATAAAAATATTTTTTTCTCGTATGGCTGATAATTTTCGGTTGTGTAATAAAAAATAACAAGGTGCAGCCCCATTGGGTTGTTTGAAATGATGGCGTAGGACTACGCAACTAAATGTATGCAATTCAGTTTGTACAATGCCATGATGACGTAGGACTACGCAACTAAATGTATGCAATTCAGTTTGTACAATGCCACATTCTTTGAATTAACCCTTTCAGGCCCAGAATTTTCCAAACGTTATTATACAAGCAATTTGATATGTTCTGATCAAATTGGTGCTGAATAACAAAGAAATAATTAAAAAAAAGTAGTATTTTGTAGTGTAGTTTTTGAGTTGTGCCAGGTCGTACAGACGGTCTTGGAATTTAGGACTTAAGATCTACAGTTGTAACAGTAGTTTTTATCTGCATTACAATGTTATTATATATTTTCAATCATAGGGGCATATTCATAGGGCATTCATTGGAAGACCTAGCTCAACTTTGTATAGCCCAGAAAGCTACTGTTATAATTATAGACCTTATGCTTATGACTTAAACTAACAAGATTATCCTATGACGTCTGTGAACGTTTCAGAATATTCATTGAAAATGTTTGAATAGTTATTTTACATCTTAAGATCTGAACGCATGTTAGTTTTTATGACCTTGAACATCCCAAGATAATCTGATAATGACTGGTGACCTTACAAAAGATTCACTGAATGTGTTTGAACGCATATCGTCACCTTTCATAGGTTGTAAAGCCAATGGAACGACTGTAGACGACTCAAGGGCAATTATGGTGACCTAGAACATCCCAAATGCATATTGATACTTTGTTTGGTCCAGAAAACTACAACTACAGTTGTAGATTTGCAGTTTTGAATTCCAGGATAATTCGGATAACCTAAAAGATTATCTCATAATGTCTGTTGGTCTTCCAAGATATTCAATGAATATGTTTCAATACACAGCGTAGCTTTGCATAACCCAGAAAGCTTTTGTTGCAACTGTAGGTCCTATGTTCTGATCTCAAGGATAGTTTGGAACATGTCATATTTATACATGATGTTAGTTGAGCTGTAAGAATATTAATTGAATATGTCTGAATATTTATTGTAACTTTGTATTGCCTAAAAATTATTGTTATCACTGTCAATCTTAAGTTATGAACGCCAGGACAGTTTGGATGACCTAGAGGATCAGAAAGCTATAAAGTATTGACTGTTGACATTCCCAAATATTAATAGAATATGTTTGATATAGCTCAAACGCTACTGTGACAACAGTAGATTTTACGTTCTGATTTCAAGGACAGTTTGGATGTCCCCGTTCATCCTATTTTATCTCGTAATGTTTGTTTATATTCAAAAATATTCACTGAATATGGTTGAATATGTGTTATTTTGTACAGCCCAAAAACTGTAGATCTTAAGATCTGTACTCAAGGACAGTTTGAATGACCTATAACATCACAAAGTTATTGACCTTGATTTAATCTGTTTGAATACATATCGTAAGGAATATAGCCCAAAAAGCTATTGTTACAACTGTAGATCTGAAGCTTTGAACCCAAGTGCATTTGGATACCCTAGAACATCCCAGAAAGATACAAAAATATTTAACGTTTATCACCAAAAATTTAATAATACGTACACGCAAAAAACAATTGCAGTAGAAACTACCATTTCGAGGGTAAAATTGATCACAAACACCAACAACTCTTAGCTGACTATAAATGCGTTTGATTTTACCATGCCTGAGACTAGAACAACCATAGTGCGATTGATATCAATATGAGGTCTGTTAAATATACCACAAATGTTGAAGGTTTTACCATAAACGTAGTAAATTTTACTGAAATTTCATGGTAGTTTTAAAGATAGTCACAGTCGGGTAAAATGGTAGTTTTTACTGAAAGATTTTTTTCTGTGTATGCTTGTGTACCATATTGTTAAATAACGATTTACAATATTAGGCTTTTTTTTTCTTAGGCTTCTTCATAGCCGTGAAATTGGATTACTGAACGTTCAACTGTTTAGAATTTGGTGAAACTTTACAGATTTCTGTAAAATAATCTGAGTGTGTAGGTTGTCAATTTTTTTTTAAATATTTCCCAGATAGAAAAATTGATGTAGAACAAATTTGCTAAAGACAGTGTACACTTTTATTCAGTCTGTGATTTTATACAGCCATGTTCCTTTTGGGGTTATATACGGACCCTTAGGCCTCGAAGGGGTCAATATACTTTTTAAGGCAAGGCACAGTGGGCAAGAACTGATGAAACTTATGGAAAAATCTGTAACTTTTTTCGCTTTTGAGCGCGGCTTGTAAGGTCATTTCCACGTGGAAATTGTCTGGGCAATCGAATGGAACTGGTTTCAATCACCGCACGGATATGGTTGTGGAGTTATAGAGCTGTTTTAACCCCACTTTCCCTTATATTCTTGAATAATTTATAGATATCTTTGCAAGGTCAAAAAATAGTGCTAATCCCATGTGAAATTTCCTGGAAAACCGAATAGAAGCTGTTTCAACTACCGCACGGCTCTGTGAACGAAGATATGGCTGATTTTACCCCACTTTCCCTAGTATTCTTTTATAGTTTATAAATATCTTTGCTCGGCGTAGCTCAAGACCAACCAAATAAAGCTAGTCCTACGTAAAATTTCCTAGAGAATCGAATAGAAGTTGTTTCGTCTACAGCACGGCTTCGTGAACAAAGATTTAGCTGATTCTTAGTTCTGATAAATGTTCAACTACAGGGTGTGCAGAAAATAATGCTAAAATTTGTTCTATTTCTTTCAAATCTCATTTTCAACTTATTCAAGCAATAATATCAACATTTTCAAGTGCAGTGATCTTTATAATGTCCTTTTAACAAATTTATTCAATGCGTCCTCGATTTTTATTAATAACATCCTCGAGCCGACGCCGGAAGCCAGAGCATGCCTTTCGGACGTAGTCCTCCGACATTGACTGCCATGTGCGTGTTATGGTTGACTTCAGGGTTTTCACACTAGGGTGTGATGTTTTGCAGGCTCGTGCTTCAACATATGCCCAAATCGAATAATCCAACAAATTAAGATCTGGACTGCTAGGTGGCTACAAATCCTTCCGCCAAAACTTCATGTTATCGTTCAACCATTGTTGGGTTCGATTGGACGTGTGACACGGCGCTCCATCCTGCCGTAGGACAACGTTTTGGTCCTCGGAGAAGTTGGCCTTCACCCAGGGAAGCACTTGGTCCTTTAAAATACCGATATACACTTCGGTAAAGATTTTAACTCCAGCATCAATGAAAACAGGCGGAATTTTCAAACCGTTGGACGCCACCAAGCCAAACATCATGTCACCAGCCAGATGTTTGGTTTGAAATTTGAATTTCACTTTTTCCGGAATGTTCTCTATTTTTTGCGGTGAAATGAACTGGTCCGTGCGGCTGTTGGCCACAGCATCGATGCTGAAAAGCTTTTCATCGGAGAACAGGATTATCACTTTTTCCTTCTTCAACAAGAAGAGCAATCTCTTGGAATGAGTCACCCGTAGTTCCTTGACCCGGTCCGTAATCAAGTGGCGTTTCACTCTGGCTCTGTAAGATGCGCAGGTCTTCTATGATGATTCTCCGCATGGATTTCTCCGAAATATTGGCTTCTTTTGCAAGTTTTCTTATGGAACGCACCGGGTTGCGAGCAATTTTTGCACGGACCGATTTGATCACGTTCAGCGCTGCTTAGGACCAACCTGCAGGAACTTCCTTTTTTATGCGCTAAACTGTTGCCAAATGGCACCCTACCACCTTGGCAATCTGTTTCGGCTTCTTCTGGGCGAGCAACCAACTGGTGATCACTTCTTTCGCGAACAATGTGACGAATTTGCAATAAAACAAATAGAATGTTTTGATGCAGTACTTGAAAGTAAACATAAATACATAAATACACTTTCGACATAAATTCGTCACTAGCTACACGAATTAATGCAATACTCAAGTTTGCACATTTTCGCATTATTTTCTGTCGCACCCTGTATATGGGTTAAACTGGAGTGAAATCAGCCATATCTTCGTTTACAGAGCCGTGCGGTGGTTGAAAAAATATCGATTCAATTTTCCAAGAAATTTTACATTGGACTAGTCCTATTTTGTTGATTTTGAGCCCCTCCGAGCAAAGATATCTACAAATTATTCAATAATATAAGGGGAAATGAGGTAAAATCGGCCATATTTTTGTTCACAGAGCCGTGCGGTAAATGAAATAACTTTAATTTGACTTTTCAGGAAATTTTATATAGAGTTAGCCTTATTTGGTTGATCTTGAGCCACTCCTAGCAAATATATCTATAAACTATTCAAGAATACAAAGGTAAGTAGGGTAAAACCAGCCATATCTTCGTTCACAGAGCCGTGAGGTAGTTGAAACAGCTTTGCGAGGCTTGACCTTAATGAATTTTTCAATAGTATGTGGTCCGATATCAACATTGTTCTCTATTGATGCGTAGAAATATTTCCGATCGATTGGTGCAAAAGTTTTGAAATTTGTTTGACAAATGGCTGATATATTAACGCTCAAAACCTGACCACTTTTCGTGATGATAGCAATGTGATTTTTTTCTTAAATTGCACCCCCCCCCCCCCCTCCTCCCCGACATAGTCGTAAGCCAAAAAAAACCAGTTAGCCAAACCAAACTTCCATGTGTATCATTTGACAGGATATATCACAACGTCCAGCTCTTTTACAAATCTATGACTTTTGTAAACATTTACCAATTCATTACGGAATAAATCTTTTTTTTCGCCGGTCACTGTTTGTGTGTGTGTCATTTTTATCGAATACACCCTTTATGCATCGCCAGGTTTATTAATCGCAAACGCCTGTGCGCGTCTTCGTTAACGTATTGTATCCAAATTTGCATAGCCGACGATTAACAACCTTGGATAAGACATGGAGCGACCGGATACATAGTGACGTTCTAGGACGTTCTGACCAACGGGTGGTGCAGCAGTGTTCTGGGACTAAGAACCGATGGAGCAATTCTATGAGAAAAAGAGAGTGAGAGAGTAGCAGGGATTCCGTTACATTTGCTATGGGAGCTATTTGGGAAACGAGCTAGTGCATATAAACTCATCGGCGGAGAGGATGATGCTTACATTCTGGCCCACTATAAACAAGCAGCAGCAATGGGGAATCATGGGTTCGTTATTGAAGACTGCACTTACCGGCAGATCTCGTGAGAGTTGTGCGGAATGGATCGTAACTGATGATGTTGATGATGATGATTAAATTGGAAAGTTTCGATGAATTACGAAACGGATGTTCGCCGATTGATTTGAGTATAAATGACCTTCCAAGTAACAATCTCCAAATAGAAAATTAATTTCCTAAAATTAAGGTATGGAAGCACTACTACACTGAACGAAATTAACTTTCGATACTCATAATTTGCATTATGATTATTTGCCACAAGAAATCAGTATGAATTTCATAAATTTGCCTTATATAATGATGTTGAAAACATAATACTATGGAGCAATCTCTATTCGAAGCTTGGACGTTGAGGCTATGGGTACAGTGACTTGACCAGTAGTACGCATTAACACTTGTAACTAGGAAAGCATAAAGGCGAACAAGAACAACGTCGTGCAAAACAAAATCCGTTCATAAGTATCGCTTATAAAATTTAAAAGCATCGTTCATAAGTTGTACCTTATGAAATTCTTAAGTTTTTGTTGCCTGATTGTAGTCAATAAAATATTTTCAATCGTACACCCTGTCCCACTATTGTCTTCGCATACTTCAACTGTGATGCAGGCTCGCTTCGTTATTAGGGCAAACAACAGCGCCGGTACTAAATAATTTCCGATAAGCCTGTAATCTCTATTTACAAAATAGCTCGCGTCCAACCGCAAAGCACCTCCTTAGTAAACTTCCGGTCTGTACATTCACACCGGCGCAGCCTCCTCGCTCTTGCCTGGCAGGCATCAGTTGAGAGGAATCGTAAACATTGCAATGACCGTCATCATCATCATCATCATCGAATCCCGTCACGTTTCCGCGTTGCTGTGAGAATCTCTCCCGCTTACTCACGGAACAGCGATGGGAGGGGGAGAAGGAATCACGATTCTCGTGATGTTCGCGTGAATTTGCGTGTGAGAGAGGCTGCTGTTTACGTTCGATAGATGCGCGCCGTCGCTTCCGATTGCGAACATCTTGTTGCAGAGCTCCTCAGCTTCATTTCAGTCTCTCACGGGTTGTCGTCGCGATAGGAACATCCTATCGGTGGTCGTGGTTCGTCGGTCGGATTCCTTTCATTCCACGCGCGAGGAGGCGGAGGAAATCGAAATTGTGGGATTTTTCTGCCCGCGACGCAGCTTCCTGCCCTTATTAAGGGGATGCAGACAGTGTTCAGTCAAAGTGTTTGTCGGTTAGAGGTTCGATTCGTGTAACACATCCGGGAAAAGTGGTAGAAGGAAAAGTTGAATTTCTCGAGTGAACGGTGGAACCGGGTCGTCGTCGTCGTTGACATTCGACGGTACTGTATGTTTTCACCCAGCAGGTGAGCGATAGGCTAGGGAAGCGAATGTTTTGTGGAAGGTCACAGCTGTTGTGAATCTAGGCCTGTGCAGAAAAATAAAACGCGAGAGAATCGATAGAACGTTGTGTGTGGGCCCTCGTGCTCAAGCAGATACAGTTACAGGGCTGTTTGAGGTAATGTTACGTTGGTTGCTAGTAGCTGTATACAATGAGTGCCACTTTCAATGGGGGGAGGTTTTCTCTTGTGTCTGCGAATGGCGAAGAAAAGCTCGGTGCTGAAATTGAACCCACCATCGGCTCTCAGCGGGCTGTCATCGCTCGAATTTCCAATAATCGGTTACAGTGATCGGCAGTATCGATAGACAAGTTTGACTTCTCCCAAAAGTGTATTCCTGCATGTTATTGTTGGCGTTGCTGTTGTTGTTAGTGAGCTACTACGGGTACTGCTGAATTCGTCCTGAAAGTGAGAGCGAGAGCGGAACGTCACGGGGAAAAGTTGAATGAAAATTATCAACAAAATGCTCTCCTTTCGTTTGCCCGGTGCGTGGGAGGGTGGTTCGAAGGATTGCTGGCATTTCTAGGGGAAAGGTGAACGTATCTTACAATGAGGATTTGTTTTTAAGGATTTCAGTCGGTAAGGTCAGACTCAACATCTTTTCACACCCTTCCGTAGATTCTATGCTCGTGAAATTTCGAAAAATTCTAAGGAAAATTCCATCACATTCCGTTGCTCGTTTCCCCACAGTCCACAGATAGTATAGCTTCTTTGTATTGGTGTGATTTTTCTGCTTCCGAATAGAAAACGTGCTACACTGCTATCTATTGCTCGTTCGTTCACTCGTTGCATTCCTTGACAGCAGACTCTACACCAAGCAAGCGGTGGTAGCGTCTCCATGGTGTCTAGCTAGCTTGCTCTGCTCAGCCATCAGCCACCCACCCACAACGCTTCTGGTGCTTCTGTTTACTGCAGCAGTTTATTTTTCAAAAGTGGAAACGCAGCAGCAGCAGCAGTTGACGCCGCCTGAATCGTTCGCTGATTGCCGTTAGGGGTTGTGGAGGTAAAATGGGCATGGATTTGTTTCGATGGAATTTATTTGGCTTTCGTTTCCAAAGACAAACATTGTTGTTGAACTATGCAGCTCATCATGTTTAATATGAAAATATGGTATGTGCCTAACGATTTTACGAAGAAACAGCAGTGGACATTAAAGATAATTCTCCACATGGGAAAACATGTGCCCGATTTTTTTTTAAATAAGCCCCACCTTAGTGTTATTTGTATAACGTTTGCATTAAAAAAATGTACTATTTTCAGATGGTGATAAGATAAACTTAGACAGATAATTGCTTTTGTTAAATTTCCCATGGAAGGTTACTATTTAAGCTTAGGGGCTATTCATAAACCACGTAGACTTTTGTAGGGGGGGGTTGGCAAAGTCTACGCTCCATACAAAAATTAAAAAATATGTATGGAGGAAAGTCTACGAAAGGGGGGGGCGTTGAGATGTTCAAAAATGAGTCTACGTGGTTTATGAACAGGCCCTTACTTGCAAACAAAATCTACGCCCTTGCAAGCGGCCTTCCGGCAGTTAACCAAATCATTCGCCATGACGGACGAAACCATGCGTGTAGGCATGTTTTTGAATTCTTTCTTCGTTTTACTTATCAATTCCTTCTCAATTTTCGCGACAAAATTGTTGGAGTAGGTCTTACACTTCAGGTTGGCCTAGAAATTCTCGATGGGCCACAGCTGGGGGACGTTGGGTGGGTTCGCCGACTTGGGTACCACAGCGATATTCAGCCGCTCCATCTCCTCCAACGATCGCTTCGAGTAGTGGATCGACGCCAGATCCAGCCAGAACACCGCGTCCTCGCTCTTATGGTATTTCTTGATGAACGATGAAACTTCTGGCAAGGATTTCGTACTATAAATTTCCCCGCTCACGGTCAGTCCGGAGCGAAAGAAGAGCGGCTTTGACATTCCCTTCTTGCTGATTGTCAGCCACAGCAGCATCTTCTTGGGGAACTTGGTGTGTGAAATGAACTTCACCTCGGAGCTCACTTCCGTCATAGGAGAAGAAAACACGAAGAGCCCTGCCAGTCGTTGTTATCCAGTGTGAGATGGGTCTCATCGTCCATCACCACCGCCACGTCGTGATTCGCCGGGAAAATCGAGACGACCATCTCTTTCAGCCGCTGCCGTTGCGTCATTGCCTGCAGCTCCGAGACCAGTGGACGCGACTTCCGCTTCCTGACATGTATGTTCATGTTCGCCAGCTACTTTTTCACTGTTTGGCCGTTTGAACCGACGTCCCGGCCAAGCTCACGCAACGATGTAGCAACTTTTCCCTCGGTTTTCCTCTTCAGCATCCCTTGGAGCTTCTTGTCGCTCAGGGTCGTCGACCGCCCGGAACCGGGCTTACGATGCTCTGAATGTTGTTTAACAGTGCCAAGATGTTCGTTTTCGACGCGGCCGGTTGCCGTTTATTGAACGCGCACACTTTTGAACGGAGTTGCGTCACTGTTTTTGCCATGCTAACTCATGGGTTGCTATGATTGATGCTGCATGGGTAGTTTTGTCAGTGTAGGTGAAGGTAAAAATCAAAAAGCCATAAAAAAATCGGCAATTTTTGTCCATTGTTTTGAATGCAAAAATTAATAAGGCATCAAAATCCAAGTCCTCAATAACCTCTGATGTAAGTAAAGACTGTATTCGATGAAATTTGGACACACGCAATTGTTCGTAACTTTTTAGCGTGTGGGTAAAAATTATTGAAATCTTAACTGGATGTATTTCATTGTGTTGTGTCAATTGTGTAATGAGTTTCGTGAAAATCGGTAGAGTAATTTTAGTGATTGCTTCGAATGAAGAAATAGTGCGCCAACAAATTTTGCGCACTCATTTCGAAAACCCAAACGCTTCTCATCGATGGATCGGAAAACAGCTCGGAATCGCACATTCAACCGTATCTCATGTGATCAAAAAGCGGAAAAATGGTAGTGGCAAAAAACGTGGCACATAAAATCCGGAGAAGGCCAGGATGGTATTGAACCAATTTAAGCGTTATCCCAACATTTCGATCAGGGATGTTGCGAAAAAGGCGAAAGTTTCAGTTTGTTTTATGCAGAAAACAATGAAACGTTCTGGATTACATGTGTACAAGGTCCAGAAGGCACCGAATCGGAGCGATAAACAGAACTCGGTGGCCAAAACTCGTGCAAGAAAACTGTACAGGGAGTGGTTCACAAAACCGGTCTGCATTGTGATGGACGATGAGACCTACATTAAAACCGACACCAAACAAATGCCAGGACAGGAACACTACGTCGCCACCTCTAAGTTGGCCGTTCCGGAGAGTGTACGGAAGAAGAAACTGTCGAAATTCTCCAAAAAATTCCTTGTCTGGCAAGCGATCTGCGGATGTGGCAAAATGAGTCAGCCCTTCATCACCTCTGGGACCGTCAACGGACAAATCTACAAGGACGAATGCCTTCAAAAACGATTTCTGCCCTTCTTGAGATCTCACGATGGCCCGACACTGTTTTGGCCGGATTTGGCATCTTGCCACCAAAAGACGTCAACCCTCCGGAGTGTTTGGAACTTCGCCCAATTAAAAAAATTTGGGCAATCATGAAGGCAAAGCTCGTTAAAACTCCAAAACTGATAGAAAATGAACTTGATCTAAAGAAAGTGTGGTTAAAAGTAAGAAAGCAAGTCAGTCCTATCATTACCCAAAATTTGATGAAAGGGGTCAAGGCAAAGGTGCGGGTATTTGGGTTGGGAGAAGAGGTTCAATAAACCAATGATGTCAAAACTTAACCATTTAGTAGTACTTTATTTCCAGAAAGTTTGAAAAGAATTGGACTCAAGGAAAATTTTTGGTGGCCTAATTTTGTGTATCCAAACTTCATCGAATACTGTCTTTAAGTTATTGTGAGATAAAGTTATGATTTAATCTTGAATACACTTACTAGAAGCCAAATACAGCATATTTTTTTCATAAAATTCGCGAAGTTGAAGGATTTGGCGGTTGTGAGATTGAGAAATACTTTATGATCAGCATGTCTTCTTCTATCACTCGGATCCTCTCGATGATTAGCTGACTCAGCGACTTGCTATAGAGGTTTTGCTTATTCACAATATGTCTGATATAGATGCGAAGGTTCTACATTCCGCTATCAGTTTGCTTCAAACATGTGAGTGTGTGTGTGTGTTTTCTTTTATTATTTGGTGGTAAAGCTTTTACCCGACTCCAGCTACCGAATTCGTCCATCGTGTGACAGAGTGAGGGACTTTGAACAGAGAAGATGACTCTGAACCCTACTCCTCTAAACTCCACCAAGAGTCTGACGTTGCCTGTATCCCCCGGATTCTACTGGAAGTGACTACTTCGAGAGGAGGCTGTGCTCATGCACTTCTCTTGTTGCCAGGCCTAGCTAGTCGCGCTAGTTTGCTGATCTCATCACCATAAAACTTCTGCTGCTGCGCACTCCGGTTGTAGATGTACTACTCTTCTTGGTGACCAGTTGGATGCTGAGGTTGGTCCAGCGGTTGCGGTTGGAGGGTGACTTCCGGTTCACTGGCGCCCCGATGACCCTGAACTGGCGGTTTGTCACAATCGGTGCTACTCGGCATACTCCCTGACGGCGGAGATAGCCTACCCCGGCGGAGGGTTCCCCGACGAAAGAATATCTTAACGAGCCCGATATGCTTGCTTCAATATTGTCCAGTAGTGTACAGGTCGGTCCAGCGATGCAATCCCGGCAATCTACGAGGCCATCAAAGTTTAGCCGATCATCTATCATTACTCCCAGGTGTCTTCTCGCTTAGAGTCGATCATACACTCGCCGACCGAGAGTCTCGCCTGTTGCCCTTCTTTCCGGTTACTTTTCAGTACCACCTCGGTTTTGTGATGAGCTAACGCCAGTTTCTTTCTTCTCACGCATTAAGTCTTCCACAGTATCTATCGCTTCCGTGGCGGGTACTTCTACTTCCTCTCGAGATTCGCCGACCACTAGGAGAACAACGTCGTCCGCAAAACCGACAATCCTCACGCCTCTGGGTCGGACCGAGGATGGAACCTGTCCCGCTGTGTGTGTGTGTGTGTGTGTGTGTGTGTGTGTGTGTGTGTGTGTGTGTGTGTGTGTGTGTGTGTGCAATCTCACACTCATGATCCACAAAGCGTTTAATGGTTTTCAACAAAGCCATGCAAGTGTGTGCAAGCGGTTAGCAGCACACAGATTCCTTGAAACAAATTTATCGCTATGTGCTTAGTGCCTTGACAGCCGAAACAACCGTTAGGACTTTGTGAGGCGTCAACAACTTTTCAATATGGGTGAGACAAAACTACAGAATGCCGCAACGCTATTGGCCACTGTTTCTATTCCACTGTCCAGTGTTCTACTTTTATTTTCACTCGTCATCAAACTCCCATCTCCCTCTCATCAAGTTCAACCTGCGTTTTAAGAAATAAATGATGTAAGTGTGTGCGAGTGACATTTGTTTCATTGCTGTAACGCTGTTTGCCTCGACAATCGAAGCAACGGTAAGGCTTTTATAACTGCTTAAGTGGCAAAATGGTTACAATCTAGAGCCGTCACGCTGGCGACCGCGGTTCAAATCTCGATTACAACTCGTGATCTTTTTTTTTAAGCCATTGAATTTTCGTGTTCCAATCTCACACACAACTACTAATACACTGCACAACCTCACGCACACATTGATTTTTTCTAAGCGAATTGACATGTTTTGCCCACGACCAATGTTGCATTTTGTCTCCAAGTTACGATCCTTTGCGAGAAATGAAACAAAATCATGCGAAATTGCATTACAATCTTGCTTTTTCATTTTTGGTATATGAAGTGGTAGCATGTCATGACTTACTAATTAGATCACTTATTTCATCCATTGTTCCACTCAAAATTTTGCCTCTACAAACTGGTAACTCAAAAGATCACTTATATTATCCATGTTTTTCTAGTACTTATGTCTGTCGCGTGACGAAACAAACAAATCAAAACAACACTTCAACCATTTACAACGTCAATTTTCCAGGGTTGCCAGGTTATATCTTCGAAAAGTACAAACGTCAAAAGTGTACCACAGAGTACCACACATGTTCCTTTATGATGTAAGATTTTCTACTACGACGTGCTCGGCATACTGTTCTCATTTTCTAATTTTCTTGCGTCGAACCAAACTCGACCTAATGTTTTTTTTTAATTGACTACAAGCGTACTCAGTTCAGTCCTACTTTCCAGCAACATTAACAACGCAAATCTCTTTGGAGTACCCATTTAACCCCCACCACCTCAACGCTAAGGGCAGCTACTGTTACAAAAATAAAAAGGGATGAGCGGGGGCGCTTCCTCCAGGATCCCCCGCCGCGGGACAAATGTGGGTACGGAAGCGAATTATAAATGAGGCAAAACAAGTCCTTATTCTTGTCGTGTGTTATTTCTCGCCGACTGTTTTCCTCTGCCGTCCGCATTTCGTTCATTCTGCAACTCTGCCAAGGACGACGACGACGAGGACGACGTCGATTGGCAACCGGGAGGGGGTGGAGGAATGTCGAGGTTTTGCTTTATTTGATTGTTCCGCAGAGTTTCTCGTCGTTCATCCGTTCCCCGTGTTCCTGCAGAGCGCCGCACGCGGTTCACCGGCGAAGCGAGGCGCAAAATTGCGCTAATGAAATGTAATTCAATATGCGCTAAATGGGATGTTCAAGGACATTGGCGCAGAACCTGGAGGAGGAAAATTGTATCAAAAAAGGTTGCGAAGTTTCTTTTTTCTGCTACGGGGTAAGGGATTTTTCATCCGACGCCCACACTAGACGCTTTCATTTCTCTTTCACTTTGGATAAGATCAAATTTTCCCGAATTGGAAGTTAGCCATATTCGGAAAAAAGGTTCCAGCCATTATTGTCACAGAAATACGGAGAACCACTTTGTTGTTGGGTCGTTTTCAGTTTATGTACAGAGCTCCATGAGCAGGCGAAAGTCTCGAAAACACGAACACAATCTCTTGATAGAGTTGGAATAAGGGCGAAATTTGAGAGTTGGAGAAAAAAATATAAAATCCAAAACAAAATTCTGAAATTTAAGTAATTAGTAATTTTTAATTTAATTTTTTTTTTTTAATTTAAGTAAGAACATGCATTCAAACGTGTTTCTTATCACATATTTTAAAGAGAGGACACCAATG
The DNA here is from genome assembly GCA_034211315.2 of Aedes japonicus. Lineage (NCBI taxonomy): Eukaryota > Metazoa > Arthropoda > Insecta > Diptera > Culicidae > Aedes > Aedes japonicus. The sequence goes on along the minus strand of JASCZW010000090.1, from coordinate 149,025 downwards.
ATGTTAAAACATAAATCACTTAGAATTTGGGCGCATGAGTTCAGCTGCCTTGCTATTTCTTTTTAAAATAACAGCAATTATTAGATTGTGGCTTTGAAAAAATAAGGGGCTCTCCCTAAACCACGTAGACTTTTCTGGGGGGAGGGGGGGGAGGTGTTTGACAAAAGTCTACGCCCCATACAAAATTTCAAAAATATGTATAGAAAGGTCTACGAGGGGGGAGGTGGCTCTGAGATTTTCAAAAATGAGTCTGCGTGGTTTATGAAAAAATGTCATGCGGATGTCGGCGGATGTCATTCATCATTTCTGAAACACTTTGTTGGTCAATATAGTTGGGAATATATCTGCGGGCATTCTGAGCTGCCTTGACACTTTTAAGTAGCTTCTGTTTGACGATTGCCCAATATAAATTTTTTTGGTTGTAATTGAGAGTGGGTGTATTGAGTATATTGCAGTCCTTCCCTATGAAATCCACTCCATTGTCCTCGACTGTAATGACAGCTTGATAAACCTTACCAAAACATTAGAGGTCCCTAGTGATTTGATATAGGGCAAAATGCGTTTCTGCAGGCACTCTTGCTAGTTTAAATTCGAAACCTTATTACTTCGTTCGCAACTACAAACCCCTTGCCAGATCATAAACTTTCTTACAAATTTCTCAGCAAAAACAACTTTGATTTTTCTGGGACATCTATTCGACCAAAATCTATCACTACACTAGTTTTGCCGTACATTAGTAAACATCTTTGTTGTTACATTAGAACCTTGTTATACTACATCCTAGTGCGCAGTTTCTTTCACTAGATTCTGTTTCAGTGTCTGGTTTGAATGGTTACATAACGGGTGTCCACTAAATAATGAGAACGAAAAGAATGGGTCAGGAAAAAAATACCAGTGAAGTTTTGTTCAAACTGATTTATTTTATTAAAAGGGTCAACTTAAATCTTCAAACTAAGTTTAGTGAATATTGTCATATGGTCCGTGGTCCGCCGTGCGTAGGCATTAGTCGTTATGCTGGAACATGACCGTTGGACGGCAGCCACATCGATTTTTCGGATGCAGCTTTTGATCCTGTTGGTAAGTTGCTTGGTGTTCTTGGCCTTCCAATTATCCTTGTATACCATGGAGCTCAAAGACCGAAGAAATCCTCGATAGGACAGCACTGTGGCAAATTTGTCGGATTCCGGTCTTTTGGGACATATGGTATATTTTGGCTCTCCAAAAACGTTAGCGTTTTTTGCGTAGTGCGATGATGCCTTGTCCGGCCAAAACACGTATTTGCCATCCGAGTGATGTTGTTTAAGAAATGGGATGAGTATTTTCTGCAAACACTCTCTTTGGTACACCTCCTGGTTGATGGCCAAACCGCTTGGTTTGAACCACGGCTTCGAAATACCCTTATCGGATATTACGATGTATAACATAACCTTCGATTCAAATTTGTGCTTGAACTTATACATTACTTTTGGAGGAGTAGTAGATTTGTCCTTAGTGTAGAATCGGTCGTTTCCCGGTATCTGAGACTTCGAAAGAGGAAAGTAGCTTTCGTCGTCCAGAACGAAAGATTTTCCGCCGTAATTCCGAGTCATCCAGCGGCATTGGGATTTCACGGTTTGAATCTGCTCATCTGTGTACTCTGGGGATCTGGTTTTCTTTCTACACACTATTCCTTCTTTCTTTAGCGTCTTGCAGATGAGTGACTTCGAACAATGGAACTTTCGGGCTGCTTCCCGTTGACTTACCGAATCCTTGTTGTTGAACATGCTGCGCAGCGAGCGGAGCGTTTTCTCATTCATTATTTTCGCTGGACGGCCGCAACCTTTCTTCCGGGTTACTCTCATGCATGCCAGGATACGGTATACGGTGGATACCGGAACTTTTTCACGACAAAAATGGTCCACCGTGTATTTTTTCCACGATCTTCGTTCGCTTGAAATAATTGTACAACGCGCGCGCGCAGTTCTTCCTGTTTCGACGGCATGCTGAACACGACTGAACATGTTAGAGTGAAATAAGAGTGTATGAAAATTTTCTGGAGAGTGCAACGATTCATTCATCTAAAGTGACATTTCTATGCGGCCGTTTTTGTTCTGATGGAAAAGTATTGAAATCATTCTCATTTTTTAGTGGACACCCGTTATTTTTTCTTCTTCCTGGTTTTGACGCTCTTACGAGATTTTGCCTGCTTCTCAATGCACTTATGCAGTTATTAATTGAGAGCTTTCAATGTCAACACTAATGCATGAATGTGTGTATTGCGTGGCGGCACAATTACACTCTATGCCCAGGGAAGTCGAGAAATTTTCCAACCCGAAAAATTCCTAGACCGGTCGGGAATCAAACCCGCTGGCTTCGGTTTGATAGACCGTGCGTTTACCGACTACGCTATCCGCTATCCCCCATGCTTACATATTTCTGAAGAACAATTCTTGTAGACAGGACGGTAGTTAGACTAGAATTGCATTTTTTTGACTATATCAGTCTTGGGTTAACCTTGCTTGGTCGAAATATTGTCCAACGGAACTGTCGGTCGTCAGTTAAACTACGACGACTATTAGGCTTAGTGACCTTGAATGCACGCACACTACAGCGCCATTTGAAACAAAAGAGGTCAAATACGAAGGAAAATCTTGTGGAGGAGAACAAACCATCTTTTCTCTGCATGTGACAGAAATGGAAAGTTGATTAAACGTCAAAAAGCCTAATTCCAGTCAGGCGATCGTTTCCCTGTCACGAAACTGTTTATGGGGCCAATTACAGAAGCTTAGTTGACCGTCACTTTTATCGGCAGATTTTGTTATAACAGATTTCTAAATGCAATATGCAATGCAATTGAAAAAAATTGCTTCTGTCTGCCCCAACGAGAGAGATCAACATTTGAAAAAAGCCTATTTTGTTTACACAAACCATAATAACTTTTGTTTGACATACGATAGAGACGATTTCAGTACACCAAAATTTGTATCTTTTATTGTTCTAGAATCAATGGGAAAACAACATCGCTAAAGTTGAAATAAAAAAAGGCCAAATAACTGTTTGTAATAGGGACACCCTAAACTACGTAGGAAAAAATGCTCAAATTCGGTCATTTCAAAAGCTACAGCAAAAAATATGATATCAAAGTTGCTGAAAAAAAAATTCCTCTACAACTTTCTTAAAGAGTATATGCCTTTATTTTTGCAAAAAAGAAAGTTAGATTTTCGATTTATCTGAAAACAAGGACCACCCTAGCATTCATTGACACCAACATAATGGCATAGAAACAACTTTGTAGAAGACAATTATGCTCCAAAACCTCAAACTTAGGCTAAACCTAAATCCACATTCTGAACCACTGTGCATTGGCTCTCAAGCCTAGCCGGTTTCCACACCGAGACTCAGAACAACAGTAAAAGTGATGAGCTATTGAAATAAACATTAGAACTCTGAATTCTGATTTCTTAGTACTTTTAAACGCATCATTTCAGTTCATTAATAAAAACAACACCAACAACTTAGGATTTGGAAATTACCCTCGAATTAAGTTTTTACGAAATTAGTCCCAGATTCCTAAAGGTATAGAAACATAATACCCAGAACTTATTGCACAACCAAGAAAGTTCATAAAAAGACTTCCCAGAGCTTGAGGAAGAGATTTCCTGGAAAAAATAAACCAGAGAAACTTCTCAGAAGTATAGGAAGCACTTGTTAGATGTTCAAGCAGGAAGTTCAAGATCATACTTCACAAAAGTTCATGAAATAACTTCTTCGAAAGTCAGAAGAGGACTTCTCAGAGCTTCAAAAAGACGTTTAAAGGAGAGAACTTCTTTGAAGTGTGGAACTTTTCAGAGGATCTGGAGTTCTTCCCAAGAATTCAAGATGCAAAAAATTAGAAAAAAAACTTCCTCGGAGTTTAGCAAAAAACTAACCAGGGAGAGCACTGCCACAAAAGTTCAACTCAGTGGACACAGGGATTCTACAATTCAACAAAAAAGAAACAAGTAGTGCACTATCTATAATATTTAAAAGCTTCAGAAACAAGCATTCACATACCCGAGTGACACATCTTCATGCTTTAATGTTGATTTAACTTCTTTATAACCAAATCCAGTCATATAAAAGTATTTTCAACCGTTGTTAAACTAGTGTGTTGCTTGGGTAGCTCAAGAAAATACGTCCTAGAAGTTCTGAAGAGAACTTTTCTGAAGTTTAGGAAAAAAAAACTTCCCAGAGATTCCGAAAAAAAAACTTCCCAAAAGATTATTTGGAACTTCTCAGAAGTAGTAAAGAGTTTTCCCGATGCTCGAAATAGAATATTTCTGAATTTTAGAATGAAGGCTTCTCGAAATTAAGAAAGAAACTTCTCAAAAAAACAGAAAAAATATATTCCAGAAGTAAAGGGGGTGCTTCTTAGTAGCACGAACAAAAATTTCTCAGAAATTTAGGAGCAAACTACCCTGAAGCTCCGGAAAAAACTTCCCAAAACTTCACAAGAGAACTTCTTAGAAGTTCAGGAAGAAGCTTCGAACAAATTTCCTTTTTCTGAAAATTTCCGAGAAATTCTGGAAAGCACTTTCCCAAAGTTTCGGTAAAAGAGTTTCCTCGGAGTTCAAGATGAGACTTATCAGAAGTTTAGAGAGAACATGCTCAGGAAAAAACTTCCTCGAATTTCAGGAAGAAACTTACCAGAGACTGCGGGGCACTACCTAAAATTTCAAAAAGGAATTTCTTAAAAAAATCTGGAATTCAGGAGAGGACTTCCCTGAAGTTCCGCAAGAAACTTCCCAACAGTTTAGTTGGAACTACCGAGAAGTGTTGGAGAGCTTCCCCTAAGTTCAGAATCGAATATTTGAGAATTTCAGAATGAGGTTTTCTCGAATTCAGGAGTTCCCAGAAGTACAGGTAGATACTTCTGAAAAAAAAAAACAGGAAGAAACTTTCCCGAAATCTAGTGGAAGTTCCGCATAAATTTCTCAGAAATTCAGGAACATTTCCCAGAAGTTCAGAAGAAAACTTCTCTAAAGTTCAGAATAGGACTTCTTAAATCGTCAAGAAGAAACTTAAAAAAAAGAAAGTTTTCTAAAAAATTCTGCAGAAAAGTTTTCCAAGGTGTCAGAGAAATGTTCTTCGCAGTTCAGGATGAGACTCATCATAAATTTAGGTCGTAACTAAGTTCAGGAAAAAAAAACTTACCATATGTTTCTGAAAGGTTAGGTTGAGTTGTTAAATGTGAATTTTGACTGCCAATAAGTTCAGCAGGAAATTTCTCAGAATTTTAGCATTTTTTTAAGAGATAATCAACCGAAGAAGCAGTCTATACAAAAATCATTCATATGATCATAATGATATTCATTGGCCATGACGCCATATTAAAATATGGTAAACACCATCTTCCCTACCGTTCACATCGTACTATGGGCTGCAACACAAACTCATGTAGGAATAAGAATTCCTCAGCTTCATCTCACCTCGTTTAAAAGATTTGATGCTCGATTCTGAAAAAAACCCGCTTAGGTACTAGAAGCAAAAAAATCTGTGAAGTGGGATCGACCACTACAGCAACCTTTGAATGTTGAATGTTTTAACAAATAATGCTGTCCAGAAGCTTCAGTATAGTCACGCATAAATTAGTTGGTGATAACAAGATAATAACTCCTCTTCTGAAACATTTTTGAAATTGATATCGACACTTGTCCACATGTTATTTAATAACTTCCTCGAAATATCCTTCAAATCGCAACTTAAGAACAGTGGCCCAATAAGGTTTTCTGAATAACAAAAGCATTAGTGTAATTCACGAAACAAGAGTGAAATATGTAAAGAGGGAACGTCCATTACACGTCAATAAGTAACTTTTTTTATTTTTAATATCGCAACACCTGCAGGACCAAGAAAGCTGGCCAATTCATCAGGCTTACGAATTGTTGACGGGCAGAATAGAGTATCCTAATGAAATTTGTGAAGATCATTGGTGGCTCGAATCCATATACCAGCACGGTATTGATTAGCCTGTGTACTTTTTCGGCGGGGTCGTAAACGGTAATAATCATATGTTCAAGAAAGGTTGTGTCCGTAATTCCTGAAAAAGAAGAATATTTAAGTGATACTTTTAGACGCGTTACAACGGGATTAATATTTTCTTCAATTTATCGACAAGTTCGTCAAGCGTTTTGACACTGCGCAACTCCTCGAACCGGCGCCGCCCATGGACAAAAGCTCCATACTGGGCGATCTCCATAATGGCCTTCAAAATTTCAACCCCATCATCCCAACGAGGTCTTCCTGGAGCTTGATGAACGCCTAGTTTTGCAGCTTTACCTGCGTCATTGTCAAGCTTACGCTTCCTCTCGTCCCGAAATTGTTGCTAAAGTTGCTTGTTATTCAATTGTTTTTGAAGCTCCTTCTTCAAGTCCGCTTTCTGCTTTCGGAACTGCCGCAAGTTCTTCTCCTGTTGCAACGTTATGATGTTGTTTTTCGAACAAACTTCCAGGACTAAAATATAAGCGTTCAGTACACTTAATTTTGCATTCAGCTGTTCCTGTTTGAGGCTTTTGTATGTGCGCTTTGGACCTGGCTGCGCCGGACATGGTTCCTTCGTAAGAGACAATTGCCCAAGATCTTTTTGGGGATCAGAGTTTGTCGTAACCGGACAGAGGTTTGCAGCCTCAGTCATAGCGACACGAGCTCTTTGCTGCTGCTACAACTGCTGCTGCTGTTTCGTCCGCTACCACCTAGGATTCATCTGCTGTTGCCATAATCCGCCACAAGAATGATTCAGTAAGCGTAGGCAAGTTTCATTTATACCATGCGTGAACTCTTGTTTAAACTGCGTTGGTGAGCTTCATGCACATGCTCTTTATTATGAGGTTTATCACGCTCAAAAGTGTTTACTACTAATATGAAATGAAGTATCACCATTAATTACGCATCCATTGAAACGTAATGCTATAGAATAGTTTACACTCAGAAAAAAAGCCGAGCAAATTGTTGCTTCCAAAAGCCGCGTTGTTCAATTTTCTGTTACTTTGTCAATTATCAATATTTTTGGCTGAAAATTTGACAACACTGTAACCAATATATTAGTTATGTGTAATATGTGACCAAAATTTCATGTTGATAAAATTTATAAATTTGAAGTTATCACAACATATGTGAAAAAAATATTGGACAAAGCAATTTAAAAAATCTGTATTTCTGTGAAAAATTTAGGTAGCATATTAAAAATTTCTCTATAGTTTAATAAAATATAGAAAACGAAATTTGAACCGTTTTCATGAAGTGGTTTGGACTACAGCTGATGTCAAAGTTGACGTACCAACATGAGCATTTCCCATTTTTACCCGATACTGACCTTGCTGAAATATCGATGCATAAAAAAAGCCAATAACTTCAAATTTATAAATTCTATCAACATGAAATTTTATTCAAATAAGGCTTATACATTTTTTATAATGTTGTTAAATTTTCAGCCAAAAATATTGATAACTGACAAAGTAACAGGAGGTTGAACATGGAGTTTTTTACAAACAAAATTTTGCTCGGCTTTTTTTTACCACAGAGTTCTCTCGCGATGGACCTGTACTTGTTTCCACGCATTTCCGGGGTCCTTCTTGGGAAGTTAAATTGAAAAAATTCAAATAACGTTGCCTTTTCTCAGTTGTCAACCGTGCCAGTTCGGTCTCCTTCTGATCCAGGCGTTTGGGGAAACCTGCCAGATTATTGGAGCTGTTCCAGAACTCGGTTCAAATTGGTTGAAGTTCTTGTTTTTCGTATCTGGATATGCTTTACAGTAAAGACTGAAAAGTCGCTGAAATGATGGATTTTTGTCCATTTTCGCGAAAGAAAAACACGGACTTCAACGATTTTGAATTTCAAAACATCCACCACCGGAAAAGACTTAAAAAATCAAAACAACACTGACCCACAGATTTACTCAAAGTAAGATTTAATACACTCCGAATTGCATTTACTTAGTAATGTGGCAAAGCAATCCTAGAGAACTTTTTCAAATTGCCGAATGTAATTTTTTTAATTTGTTTTTTTTTGCGAAAATGAGGACGCGTCACGTAACTACACCCCCTATTTCGCGTTACAAATCGTAACAAGATGCAAAACTCAAAAGTGCGTTACGTGACTGTGAACCATTCCTTATCTGGCTTTGCGTCTTACTCATACCCAATTCATTGAACATGTTGGCTAATACACGGTTGTTTGCGAAAACCCATTAATGGGTAAAAAAACACCCATTTTCAAATAGCATTCCCGTCTGTCACAAAATGGGGGAATTTTAAATCATGCAATGGGTAAAAAAAGCATTTTAGGAAACCTCATACAATAAAAAAACATGTATATTTTTACACATTAATGGGTGAAAAAAAGTTCTAAAACTAAGTGTATCCGGTGCATCGTTGGTGGAAAGCGCCGCTTGTTTCACTTTTTTTTAACTTTAAAAAACCTAAAATAATATTTGGAAATATACACTCGCTGAACATCAAATAAGACAAATGATATTTTTTGTAAACAAGTAAACTTTTGCTTCAAAATAACGCTTCCAGATCATCGATTGTTATTACTTGCGATAACAATCGCTTGATGTGCACGGATACATTCGTCGTTTTCATAGCTTTATTAGAAGAGGCATGAATATAAACAAGAAAAAGTGTTTTAGTTTTTATTTTGTTGCATTCATTAATTAGGTACCATGAATATCATGAAAATACAATCTACTAAATTGCTGAATAGTCTATATGCAAAAATGATAATTTTTTACCCATTTTTGGCTTCTTTGCAATGGGTGAATAAACACCCATTTTGTGACAGAGAATCCTTTTACCCATTAATGGGTAAATCGAGTTTACCCATTCAATGGGGAGAGGCACTTCTAGCGAAAATGGGTGTTTTTTCACCCATTAATGGGTTTTTGAAAACGACCGTGTAGGATGAACGAACACTACCCTACTGAAGGGTGTTCCGATCAAAATTGGGCCAAACAGTAATGTGTGTGAGTTGATCCAAGTTTTTATCAATAAGTCAAATTCTTTTCCTTTTCAAGCTCAGTTAATACATAATACAGGATAAATATTCAGCTTCCTTTTTACCGAATGCGAATTGCCGGGTCTTTCGTTTAACACCTGCCATAAGCCTCCTTGTCCACTTTATTCGCCGCAGAACGCCAGTGTGCCTTGAACTGTTTCTCACTCATAGCAGCTTTTTAAGTCTTCTTAAGGTTCCGCTTGACGATGGTCCAATATTGTTGGGAGGGTTCTTGTCCTTGGGCACCACTTGAACGTTGTTAGCAGCCATACCATTCCATGGCCAATTTTCCATAATGGCAAGATTCCAAATTGTGTCGCTTCAGGAAAGGCAGTAGACGTTTTTATAGGCACTCGCTCACATAAATTTCCTGGTTGACGTTTCCGTTGCTCTTCAAGCCACAGGTACAGATGGCCTGCCACACCAGATATTTCTTCGCGAACTTTGACAGTTTAATGTGCTTGAAAATATCTGCCACCATTCCCCGTCTGGTTTGCCGTATGTAACTTCTGTCCAGAAAGCTGCTTAAAGTCGGCCTTAAGCGGTAAGTGCTCATCGTCCTGTACCACGCGTAATCGAACTGCGGCCAGCATCGCCGTGTAGAAACGCTCGCGACTCGTGCGTCAGATGATCGTTGGCCGACGTGCCTTGTATTACGCCTGTCGCGTGAAATTGGGTCCCCACTTTCTTTGGTGTGGCGACAGTCCTGCTGCGTGCTTTAGTTCTATCCACGGCTTGAAAGAACCACTCCCAGCTTATTTGCGACTTTAATACTTTGACGTTTATAACAGTTGATTTAGCCACATTCAACAATTTCGCGAAGAAGTTTGGATCTTCGCCATGCACGTGCAAAATTTTGATGCATAGCTTCTCTTCCTTCGACGATATTTTGATAACTGAAGTGTCAATCTCAAAATCAAAATAGAGGCATGATGCTACACGCACACATCTTCAAAATGAGGGGTGTGCTAAATTTTTAAATGCACTATAAAAGGAAATGCGTCAAGCTGAAATCGACCAAATTTTGATCGAAACACCCTTTAGCCCACATTCGCCATTTGCTTGCAAACGTTACCGACGTTGCAGCATGTTGACATTTACTGTCATTTTACTGCTCTCCAAAAGAGGGCATTCACAGACGAAATTTTCAAATGTTTTTGGTACAGTAGCTACCTGTATTACAGCATCTTGAGCGTTGTGGGTTTCTTTCCACGAGGGTGGTGTTTATCGAAGGACCAAAATTTCAGGATACGGAGGCAACCAAGTATATTGCAGTGGGCTGGACGGTTTTACCGATCGAGATCTGATGTTATGTAATAAAAACAATAAATTCCCATACATTCCATTGGCACCTTAATATTCATGTTGGTATTTTTGAGATTTTTACATTATTCCTAATTATTTATTTGATTTGTGGTCATCGTCGTTGTTGAACGATGGGAATGTACACTTAAAACTTTCCTCTAATGCTATAACGCACCAATCTATTCATCATAATTGTCAGTTTATCAGAGTTTAGTCACAGAGAACAGACATCCAAGTCAAATTCAAAAACTGTGTAAGAAATTTAACGGCCATTTCAAAATCGTAATGAACTGGCAATCGCGTGGCGGCGCTGGCATCGCCACCCATTGACCAGCTTGAAATCTTATTCATCAACTAAATTTTTTTGGCAGTTCAGTTCTTTCACCGCACGGTCAACGAATTTTACCCATGTTCGATTAAAAATCGCAAGTGGCCACAGCCCGAAAGATGGCAATAGTGTTTTAACGTATTTTAATTTGAATCCTTACACAAGTTTTTTTGAGAAATATATTCTAGTTTGGATGTCTCTTCTCTGTGGTTTAGTCGAGTCAAGCCAATTCAAGATTTTTAACATTTCCTTCATAGAATAGAAGGGTCTTTTTATGCCATACGAAGTCAATAAGTTTGAAAGGTGTAATCGCTCGTACGATGGTCAAAGCCCAAAAAAAACTTGAACTGAATCAACTTGACTAATATCACTCAACATCTCGAACATTGTCTCAATCCCAACGAACCCACCCTTCTTATTAACAACCATTTCCATTTCCGGACCGTTCCTAATCCCCGAAACGTACCATCACTGGCGACCGAAGGCCCCAAAACGTTTTCCTTTAAACGAATGAAACGCAAAAGCACCACTTAAGGGCAAAATAAAACAAGGACACTCGTTTTCCCTCCGCTCTCCCACCCCGGCACAGACTCATTGACGACGCCAACAATAGCAATAACGATGGCATCAGAAACGACAACAGCAAGCGCGATAGCAATAGTAGTAAAGTCATAACAATTGGAAGATCCTATAAAATAAGGAAAACGGAGAACAGCGCAACAACAGAGACCGAAGAGGGAGGAAAAAAATCCCTCATGAAATGGCGTGACACTACAATTTCTACCCGATTCATCTTCGAATCTTCCCCCAATAGTTCTCGAGCTGGGTGGGATGCTGAAGTGAGCAGTTACAAGGATGATTTTTTCAAAACGGCACTAAGGCCAACTAACAGCATTCACAACCATTAGGTATAGTGAGTTTCTTTAAGACGATGGTTTGAGAGTTTCACCAACTCAACACCCGAAACTACGCTCTAAGCTGATTCGTCATTTTGAAAACTCATTCGTGTGTTTTTCTTCTACTCATAGCGACACATACCCAGCCCGGAGTATTAAGTGTTTATATCTATTTCACGGACGTCGTGCCGCGTCGTCGATTGGGTCGAACCAATAAGGCAATGGCATTGCCAGCGTAGTCCTTGTAGTCGACGTGTCTTTCGAAGTCGGCTACACCAGTAGTGCTACATAGGAAAACATAGCGCTCCATCGGTGATGGTGAAAAGTGTACTGAAATAATCATTCCTCCGTGCCATACAACACCAAAAGTCCACGTGGCGTCTCGGGCAAAAACAAAAAAAAAGTTCTCTTCAGCTTTCGGCACTTCGTCTAGCTCAGTGAATGGCGGAAGGTAGTAGCTCGGAAGAAAGTGTGTTCGAGGGATTCTGAGTGAGAGAAAAGGATTAAACCCAGAAGTAGAAGCGAGGGAATCGTGCCGAAAATTAATAAAACACCAACAAGCCAGCCGGCGCCGGCGACGAAAGGACGCACCGATCTTACCCAACCAGTTTGCGAAAAAAGAAGTTACGAAAGGTTAGCGGCGAAGGATCAAGACGGAAACAGGTAAGCACTAATTTGATGGAATGACCTTTCGGGTAATATGATTTTGTTGAATGTTGTTCAATCGGTCAGTGGGAGTGATGCAGAGGCGAAGGTAGCGTTTTCGGAACCAAGGGGCAGCGCGAAAAAAGGTTGTAAGTTGGATTGCTTAACGAAACACGCAAACTTTTGAAACTAATATTTGCCATTATGAGGTCACTAAAAACTTTTCGGAAGCCGAAAAACTGCCCCAGGCTTACAGTCAGTCACTTAGACTAGTTTTCCATTAGCTCGTTTCAAATGCTCAATATCAGAAAACGATGTGTGATGAGAAATTGTAACACTCATTTCAACCAACAACTTTGGCAAACAATGCAGTGCTCTAAAGGGTGTACGGAATCAAATTGCGACACACACAAATATTCGGCAAAATTCACCCGTTCAACCAATCATCTTCAAACTTTCAGGGAGTAAAATAAAACATTTATAAATATTTTCCCGTGTTTGCTTTATTCAATTTCAATTCCGTATCCAAATGGACAACATTTGGACAATTTTTTTGTTTTCCGTGGCAATCCATGTTTTTTTTCAAATCTTCCTCCGATTGCACTTTCTTAGGATGCTTCCGAAGTGCCTGCTTCATGATGGCCCAGTACTTTTCAATTGGCCGCAGTTCCGGTGCGTTCGGGGGGTTGAGATGCTTCGGCACGTAATTGACCTCCTTTGCCTTGTACCACTCCAAAACCTCTCTCAAGTAATCACACGAGGATAAATCCGGCCAAAAAATCGTAGGACCATCGTGTGACCTCAGAAGAGGAAGTAGACGCTTTTGGGAACATTTTTTTAGGTACACCTGCCCATTGACCGTTCCAGTTGTCACGAGTAGCGTGCTCCTCTTTCCATCCGAGATTCTTCTGCTCTCTAACATCCTCAGAGACATCGAATTTATGATGAGCAGTTAAAACTGGAGCCCCAGAAGATTGCGGAAGTCTGCTCTTACATACGTCTCATCACCCATAACGAGGCAATGTGGTTTCGTCAACATCTGGGTGTAGAGCTTCCGTGCACCTGTTTTACCTACCGTATTCTACCGTTCATCGCGATTAGGCGTCTTTTGGACTTTGTACTTGTGTAGTCCTTCACGTTTTTTTCGCATCTTGCACGAAAGTTTTGAATCTTTCTTGGCCACATCTCGATTAGAATTGTTGGGATTTCTCTTGAAAGCTTGAACTAACCGCTTGTGATCCTTAACTCTATACGGAGAACAATTTTTGCCACTTTTTTCTTTCCGATCGATGGTCAAACGTTCGTGGTACCGATTTAAAACACGAGATGCCGTAGAATGTACCATTCCCAGCTTCTTGCTGATGGCACGATGAGAAAGATCCGGATTTTCCAGGTACGTTCGCAAAATTTCTTTGTGCCACTGCTGTTCTTCCGACTCCATCTTCGCAACGATTGCACATCTGGGAGTGAAACTTATACACCGTATACAAATACCCAACGGGTTAGAAATGAAACAGCCATTTAAAAGTGGTGTAATTTGATTCCGTACAACCTTTAAATGTTTTTCGAGCGCAGCCGAACAGATCAAAAAATAAGGCAACTTAACCTTCTTTGTGCATCGGGGTCGTTTTTGACCAAACAACATCTCAAAAAAGCTCTATCGTCTAAACGGAACAAACTAGGGATTTGAAATTTTCTGATTTTTCTTAACTTTTGAAAACAGAACATATTTTAGGCAGTTACAGCTTTCAGCGACCTCTAGAAGTGAAGCTACACGTAGTGCATTCAAGGTCAAAAATGATCCAAGACTTAAAACACTTGAAACGGCATGCTGATCTGTTATTTTTAAACTGGTAATTCTGGGCACATAGGAACCCAGAACCGGTTCCAGTATGCATCCGAAGAGGCCAATTTTGAAATCTCATGTATTTGCACCGTTCGACGGCTCAAAATTCACGATTTCGAATACAGATCTTCAAAAAAATCATGCCATTGGTCTATGGCCAGAGGATTTAGACACATCCGGATACTCTGGACCCGGTTCCGGTAGAGCCCAAAGAGGACAGTTTTAAAACCTCAAGTTGTTGTACCATTCAACGGCTCAAAATTCATGATTTTAAATGCTGATATCTTATAACTTTATTCCATAGGCCAACCAGGAGCCTATATTTCATCGAAACTCCTGGAACCGATTCCTGTAGGGTACAAATAGGACAATTTTCAAACCCCAAGTATTTGTACTTTTCGACGGCTCAAAATTCATGATTTTGAATATTGACAAAAACATAATACCATAGACCAACCAGAACATTTGGCTAAATCTGTAACCGATTTTGGTAGGGCACATAGAGGAAAATTTTGGAACCTTAGATTTGTGTACAGTTGGATGGCTCAAAATTCATGATTTTATATACATCCTACTCTTTATACTAAAACGTTCATTACAAAAAGGCGACTAAATTTTCCGTTTTCATGTAATTACCCTTCTGGTAATTGGTGATTGGTCCAAAAATCAATAGTCAATATATGCTAGATGCCTATATATTGTGAACATTTGACAGCTCCATCAGTTTGTTTCCGGTAGCTTTGGTGAGAATAGTGAAACAACATTGATCTATGGTTTGTTCATACCGGGCCATATAAACGCGGCCATCGTGGCCTACTTCGTGTTGGCCGGATACAATCACGGAAACATTCAAAAGATTCTGGCACTTCTGGAGAAAGGAGAGTCCATCAAGTGGAAGCCTGGTGCCGGCCGTTCAACCGTCTTAAGCGTCGTATGATGCAACAGAAGCTCAAACGGAAGACGTAAGGCAAGGTGTCCACTTCTTTCCGTGCGTTGGGCGTTTCTATTCTTACTTCTGATTCTGAAAGTGACATCTCTGTGAAGTAAGTCAAGCAGCAACATTCAAAAATTAAATATCAAATTCCACAACAAACAATACCGCAATTGATAGCATAACATTTTGCTTTTATGGTACAAATAGTTGTACTATTCATCGAAAAGTAAAACCACTTATAGCTAACTCGATTGTTAACATGAACATACACGATTATTGTAAACAAACCTTTGGAGGCCTGAACTGAAGATAAGGGATCAATAAGGGAACTGTCCGCATCCCAACGATACTAGTTAGCATGTTGCCAGAAAATTGTATCCAAAGGTATGGGTACAAAAGCTGCTCTGACATTTTCACTAGAGATGGTTAGCTTTCGAGTTTTGACAATTTGCAAATAGAAAATTAGGCTCAAGAGCGTTTCCAACCGATATGACCTACCGACCAACTTCGAGTGTTTCTGATTTAATTGAATATTTGTACACATGTTTTATCCCCGAAAGTAATTTTTTTCCACTGATGCAAAAAAAAAATTTGGACACAAGAGTCAGTTTTAAAAAGGGCGTAAGCAATTTAAAATAGCACTTCAATTAAAAATGTGTAGCTTGAAACCCTTTGATTGTACAAAAAACTGTCTATGAACAAATTGTGGCCCTATTTGCGAAAGTTGTTAAAAAAATATACACTGCAAAAAAAATCGGAAAACAAATTGAAAACTAACATGAAAATTAAAATATCTCAAAAAATGATTTTTTTGTTTTTTTTTTGACTGTAAAAACTTGAAAATATTGCGCAAATTTAAACTAAAATTTCAGGACGGAGGAATGTCAGGGGAAAAAGTTTCTAGAACATAAACTTTTGGCGAGTTTTCCAAAATTTTATTATTTGTAAGAGTAAATCATATCCTGATGATGTTTTTTTTTTTTAATTTTTGAAGTATTTCGAAATATTTCAGCTCTTCATAATGATCTTCGTAAGAGCATCCGTTCTCGAGATATTTCCGATTTGAGGTTAAAATATTCGAATAACATTTGAAAATACGACCTTTTCATAAATTATTCGCGTTTCTCCAGTAACCACAAAACGTTTTTATAATTGTTTGTTTAGTTTCCAACAACTCTTTTTTTGCCGGCAAGACGATTGGATGCACGGTTCAACAGATATATGGTGAAATGGTTCAAACAGAATTTTTAAAATTTTCGTTTAACATATGCCTATTTTGCTTCTTATTGTATACATTATACATTGTGTGTAACAACTTGAAGGTCTAATTGAAGGTCAGTATTGGAGAAAACTTTAGAGTGCAGAACTATTTCCAGCAGAAAATACGGCCTTTTCATAAATTATTCGGGGTTCTCCAGCATCACTCAAATACCTTTTTCGAAACATGCGTTCAGTTTCCCATAACTCACCCTTAGCCAGCAAGACGATTCTATAAGCAGCATTAGAAATAGGGGAAAATGATTTAAAAATATTTTCTTATATTTAAGTTTACTTGTATTTCCAATTTGTTATGAGCATACTAAAGTACATATATTTTTTCTACATTTAGATTAGTTTATAAAAGTTCCTTTTAATTTTACATGTTTATATATGCTATGAAGGCTTGATGCTACATCAATTTTGCCTCCATCTGATGATACGAACGCGGACAAAATGAGTGATATTTTTGTGTACCAGTAATAGTTTTAGTTTACTGAAAGATATTGCTCCATACTGCAACTCCTTGTTCATAGCCTTCATAAGATACATAACAAAATGACATTTTCGTTAAGCAATCATTATTTTGCTGATTGCATTTGTTATTGAGTGTTCATGTCCTTTAGCTATACTTGCGTTTCTTGCCATTCGTTTCAATGTGCCCCCAATTGCATCGCATGGCTCCTTGTACCCGGCATGTTCGACGGCGTGTGAGAACAAGACGAACAGTAGCGCTATGCATCCTCTAAAGTTTATAATCTGTTTTATTTAAACCGTTCATTCATCATCTTGCGGTCAGAGAGAGAGAGAGAGAGAGAGAGAGAGTAGCGTAAAATTTATTATACATTTCGAAAAACCATGTCTTGTTGTTGGATAATCTAGAAAACTTATGAAAAGGTAGTATTTTCGAGAATTCTTCGAGTATGATATAATTAAATCGCAAATATCTCGAACTCAAAATACTTCAAAAATCATACATTAATTGTTATGTTATATATTCTCCGTGCGAGGAGTAACGATTATGATGTAGAAGGAGATGTTCGCTCATCACCATGAGGCACCAAGAGTGAACAACAATGTTTTTGGCTAGAATGAAAGATATGAAGAGAAAGTTTTGATAGTTCCGCTAGTGTGCGGCAGGCTTGGAAATGTAACAGATGTTTTAGGAAAATTGAGCGAAAAGGGCATGTGTACAGTGGTATTCGAACCAACGACATTTTTGCCTAACATCCCACTGCGGGGTAGGTCGAAGCAGTGGGATGTTAGGCAAAAATGTCGTTGGTTCGAATACCACTGTACACATGCCCTTTTCGCTCAATTTTCCTAAAACATCTGTTACATTTCCAAGCCTGCCGCACACTAGCGGAACTATCAAAACTTTCTCTTCATATCTTTCATTCTAGCCAAAAACATTGTTGTTCACTCTTGGTGCCTCATGGTGATGAGCGAACATCTCCTTCTACTTCAAAAATCAGATTATATAATCAGAATACGTTTATTTCAGCAACTATTAAAATTTTGAGGAATGCACCGAAAGTTGATATTCTAGAAAAAAATTTCTCTGACATGTCTCCATCCTTAAATTCAAATTTGCGCAAAATTTTAAAGTTTTTACAATAAAAAAATAAAAAAAATCAAGAAATCGTTGTTTGAGGTATATAAATTTTCATGTTAGTTTTCAATTTGTTGTACGATTTTGTTTTTCTCAGTGTATATTTTTTTCACAAACTTCACACATAGGTTCACAACTTGTTCTTAGACAGTTTGTTTTGTACAACCAAAGGTTTTCGAACTACAAATTATCAATTGAAGTGCTATTCAAGATGCTTACGCCCTTTTCAAAACTGACTCTTGAGTCACAAAAATCTATGTTACCACGGAAAATGCTCAGTCTCCTAAGCCAAACGCGTATGCAAGATTTCATTCAAATAAAAAAAAATCGAACATAATTTTCCACATTTCCAGGTCATTTCGCCTGGAAACGTTCCTCTGCACTTCCACGAGAAATCACTGGGATGTTGGATAAAATGATTGAATTTGCAGCGGGATCCGTTTCGGTAAACGGTGTGCTGAATTCAACTGACGTCATCAACGAATAAGATATTCAACTACGTTCCCGATTTATTCGCTGTACAGATATGCACATTAAAGCTATTCAAATTTGGCACCGATTTAAACCAATAGTAAGGATGCTGTTAAGACCACTCACACGTGTGGGTGGTTTATTTCAGCAGAATACAAAAATATGTTAAAACATCGAGTGTTTGGACCGATTTAAACCAACAGTAGGAATGTTGTTGGTGCCACTCACAAGTGTGGGTGGATTATTACAGCAGAATACAAATCAGCGCCAATATTAGATTAGGGCGAATCAGCTTTTGTAAACAATGGGTTTCGTAGTAATTTTCTCAAGAACAAAAGGTCACAAATACAAATTAAGCACTCCTTAAGGAACAGGAGCTTTACCTCGATCCGCAGCTTTCGCTAATTAAATGTTGGCGCTGAAATTCGCCCGTGTGATTCGCCCTAATTAAATGTTGGCGCTGAAATATATGTAAAAACATCGAGTTTGAGTACTGATTTAAACCAACAGTAAGGTGTCTGTAAATTCCACTAGCGAACCTTTAAAATTGTTGAAAACCGTTGAAACCCCTGATAAACAAAGTAGGAATTAATAACCTCTCAGGTATAAACAACCTTTGAGGTTACAAACAAAAACATAAAAACATTCAGGTACCTCCCCACACATCCTACGTCATACATTGAAGTATCAACAAACATACTATAAATACTAGCGCTACTCTGATGTTCCCTTCAAGTCAAGCACTCGACACTGAAGAAGTCTGTAAGTCGCTGACGAAATAGGCCTATCTGTCAAATGATAAGCTTTCTCTAGTGGAATTTACTCGCGTTTACTTGTGATAATTTGAAAAAGTGTGTCAATGTTTCATTTTTTATTCATTTAAAAGTGATCAAATGAAGTGTCAATTTTGAATTCTAAATGAATTCCTACAATTCCTCTCCTGGGCTATCTTAAACAGGTAGCATTCTGATCTGGTAAGTTCATCGCTGGAAAGAGGTCCGTTCGCCTTCGACATCTTCCTGCTGGTCTGCTGCATGTTATTGATTGCTCTGAACACATAAGCTGTAGTCTTCGGTAGAACTGACCATTGGCTGTAGCGGCCTATCTCGAGATAGGTTCATAGCCACTAGTCTGACTGTACGTGCCATACATTTGGAAGTTGCACACTCACTCACTGTTGTAGCCTGTAGCCATATACAGCGTCCGTGGAACTAACTTTTTGGGAGAACAAAGAACAAAGAACTGCAGACCGCACTGGAAGAGTTGGACCACGATAAAATCGTTGCACAATTCACCTCTACGAACACGACGTGGAAGTTCATCCCATCTATGTCTCCCCATATGGGTGGAGCTTGGGAAAGGATGGTTCGTACGGTCAAGCAGAACGTGCAGAAGCTACTGCCAAGACGTAGGCCGTCGAACCCTACGGAGCATTCTGATAGAAGTGGAATTCGTCGTAAACTCAAGACCGTTGACCGGTAGAGAGACGACGATCAGTCCTCCGCATTGACCCCGAACCACTTCCTCATAGGGTCTTCGAGTGGGATGCTTCCGTGGACCTGCTTCAACGACAAACCGGCTCGCCTGAAGGAGAACTGCAGCCTATCGCAGAGCGTGGAAAATAAGTTCTGGATACCGTGGCTGTGCGACTACCTTCCGTATTTGATTCACCGAGCGAAATGGTGCAACGGAGTGAAGCCGTATTGGCCTTGGCTATATGCATTCAACGCATAATATGAGCCTGGAGGTTCTGGCAGGAGTAAAATTCTTACAGAACCGCTTCTGGGAGCTCTCATTTAGAATACTGATCAAGTGTGGAATCAGTTACAACCTTGTGATTGAAAACTTCGAAGAAATGCTCGAATTGAGTACCCATTCTAGATTCTAGCGAATCTATATTAACTATATGTCATCCGATATAAGTCTTCCATGCAATAATTCTCCTAGTTTAAGCTTCCCTTTTTACCGTTTCTCCATTGATTATGATCTCTCCATGAAACAGGCTATTCAAGGAGTTCCCGATCAACTTCGACCTATTTTAACTCCCCATATTTTTATTGAAAAATACCAACATGTCAATTGCAATAAGGAATGTATCGAATATAAGCTATCCACAAACATTTGCGTTATACGCATGTATTTGTGATAGTTTTTTATGCTCTGAACACCACATGCGGTGCGTTTGACTGTCAGCTTTCCTTTGTTTACTTGTTTGTGCGGTTCAAATTCTGCGTTTTCAAAATGTCGCGTATTGAAAAGGAAGTGAAAATTAAGGTTCTGGACACATGGCTAAGTGAGAAGGGTATTACTATGCGAAAATTGGTTTGGAATTCATCATGCAAGTGTTAAAACCATCATTAATATGTTTGAGGAACACTATTCTTTGGATGAGCTACCAGGAAGAGGCAGAAAACCCGGTTCTTCCAACCCGAAACTGGAGCAGAAAGTGTTATCTCTTATCATGAAGAACAACTCAATGAACAGAAGAAGCGAGCAGCAACAAGGGCCTGGAAATTGTATTCGAGTATTTTGCAGCGTCCGGATGCATGCGTTTTGATGGACGATGAGACCTATGTAAAGGAGGACTCAAAAACCCTTCCAGGTCCACAATACTTTACTGCCGTCGTTGGGGAGGATGTGAGCGATGCGGACAGGTCAATTCAAGTGGAGAAATTCGGTCGAAAGGTACTGGTATGGCAAGCAATATGTTCCTGTGGTTTGAAGTCAACCATTTTTTACACTACCGGAACTATAAATGCGGAAATCTATCGATCTGAGTGTCTCCAGAAGAGATTGTTGCCTTTATATAAGAAGCATAGTACACCTCCACTGTTTTGGCCGGATTTAGCGTCGGCTCACTATGCCAAAACCACTCTCAATTGGCTTGCGGAAAAGGGTATAGATTTCGTTGAGAAAAATTTCAATCCACCAAATTGCCCTCAGCTTCGACCCATCAAACGTTACTGGGCAATCGTGAAGAGGGTCTTCAAGAAGACTGGTAAGGCAGCTGGGAACATGCAGGAGTTCAAAAAAATTTGGGCTCAAGCGTCCAAAAAATGCGATGCAACACTTGTCCGGAACTTGATGAAGAGCATTCGATCCAATTCGAAAATTCGTGAAGGAATAACTTAAATTTCATCCGGTCTTCATTATGTTCAAGTTTAACCTCGTACAATAAAGGATCAATTTTTTGTATGAATAAAATATCGGTTTATTCGATGCACTCCTTACTAATATTGAACAGTAAAACTCTGTTTACAACAATATTGAATATCGGCTCCGTAAAGTTTGACACACCACTGAGCCTAACAAATGAACGAACTGATTAAAAACAAATATCTGCCTGTTGCAGACTGTGGCCCTGCTGCAATTGTAGAAGGACTTGCATTATCATAAAAACGGGGAAAACGTATTTTAAGACCATTATACAATACCTGGGAATTCCATGGATTATCTGAAACCATACACCGTTTAAAGAAAACTTCTATTTTTTGTGTACATCGTCTTGGTGGGAGTGCCTCCTAAGGTATAGCTAACGCGATACAGCATTCCTTACACCAGTAGTAAGATCATTGTATAGATGAGACAATTTTCAACCTACTGGTTGCAATTATTTGTATAGATGAACTCTCATTCGTGAGAAATGACCAACATAAATCGAAAAATAAAGTTGCTTTATATCGAGGTATGCCTGTATCATCTTAAAATATTAACCAAGAATTTGACTTTTTTGACCTTAATGTCGTTTATATTACAGTTTTATATTTTAAGTTTTAAGCAATGATAAGTTTTAATATTAATGTTACATAATTGAAGCTAATTGAAGCCTGTTGGTTGGTAAATAAATAAATATACTACAGCGTGGATTGAATAAAATTCCGCTACATATTATCGAGCAGTGAAGCCAGGTGAAGAAAATCTTTGATTAAATGTTAAGTTTTGATAAAGAATAAAATATAAGGTATAAATTCAACACAATTTCTTGAAGTCATTTGCTCGTAAATTCCACCCGACATTAATATTTTAAGATTTACTTTTTTAGCCATCACTCTCCTCCGAGATTACGAAACCCGTTTTTGTAATGAAGGAGAAAAAATGCATAATCCCTTTATTTTCCATAATCCCACGATTTCTCACCCGAATAAAAAAAAAGAAAGTATCACTCCATCCCCACAGCAATAAAAACAAACCCAAATTTGTTCACCGTAACACATGTCTCCACCTCTCAAACTCAATCGTCAGGGCCGGGCAGTCAGGTGTGAAAAGCGAAAAGAAAAATCACCCCAAAATAATCCTTCACACCTCGAAGACCGATTTCATACCCCAACCGAATTCCGCACGAGTTTCGTATCTTCAGCATTTCATCTCATCATCATTCAGTTTGTCTGCCAGCCAGCCAGTCAGTCAGTCACTCAGTCAATTCGCGTCACATCCAAGGTTCATCACTTTGCATCAACCTAACAAATGTGTAGAAGCCGGTCCTCCCCGGATCCCACCATCGAGGCCCAGACGCACACGTGCTGCTAACAAACCCGAAAAGTGGTTCGAGTTTATATTTTATTTTTTTTCTCTTGATGAGAAAAATACTTCTCGTTTTTTATTCGAGCTTCCTTCCTTCCGTTCGTTCGTCCGTCCGTTCGACGGAATTATTTATATCTCATTTTACCCCGTTTGGCCCCGAACCGGTTGAAATTGAACGTGGTTGCAAAATGAGAAATGTATGAAAATGGGCCTAGAACCCAACGGGGCGAGCCCAACCTTTGGTGGGTGAAATGAAATTTTAAAATGGGACGACGGTGTCGGAAGAGGAAAATCCGGCTTGGGTTTTTGGATGAACGTTGAAATTCGTTTCCAATTTGGTTTGACGAGGGGTCTGCTTACCTCCGTAACTTCCGCGAAGTGGAAAAACATGTGCACACTAGATGAAATTATCTTCATCGATGTCAGTTTTGATTTGGAGAAGTTTGCTCGAAAAGACATCAACTGCAAGTTCACTGAACGCCTCTTGCTATAGTTTAATCGGTTCCTAATTAGCTAGTCCCAACGGCTATTATCAACACAACAAGCCACCGCTTAAAATCCTATTAAAAACACTTCGAATCGAAAATCACGAAACGGTGCTCCATTCAGCGAACGGAAAATTATAGGAAAGGAAATCGTCCCCACGCCCCTTCTAAGGAGACTGTACGTGTCTCTGCCTACGGTGGTTAATCGTCATCACTTTCCTCCAATCCGAATCCTTCGCTGAAGTGACACGCTTTGTTCCGATAAGTTCCCCGGCGCCAACAGCTCGGCCTTCCTCCCGCCTAGGGTAAGTAATGAATAAATAAAATATGCACGACTGGATACGGGAGACGTCACGTACTTTCGAAGAAATTGTGTGCTGAAATTCGAAATAGCGGTTTTGGTTGCCCAAGAGCGATAGAACTCCGAGGATTGAGCGACGAAACCTTGTCTCCTTTGCTAACTGACTAACTAACCAAACAACGCCATCACATCGCGCCTGTTCCGTTCTGTGCATAGTAAATAATGCGGACCGAAATGCGTGACTTTCAACAATAAAACATGCATGAGGGGTTCGTTTGTTCTAACCTACTTGTACATACTTAGTTTGAAAGCTGGAACCTGCACCGGCGGGAAGGAAAATATGCCAACATTTTCGAGACAACGACGACGCGAGATGGTCCTTGAGGTCGTTCATCTCTCAGCACTCTGTCTCATCTGCTACACTCTTCTCGTAAGCCGCCAAATGAACATTAGCTATATGGACCATGTCGCCCCCACCCCCAACTCCCAACTCCCAAAAGTCAGCTTCCATGTTGTCTGTCTGTCTGCCGTGAGCCAAATTTTTGGGGAGGTTGAAATCGTGGAACTTAGAAGAAGGAATAATGAAGATGCGATACAACCAGTCTAGTACCACTCGCTCATATTTTTATTTCTGGGGTGGTGCTCCCTGTTTGTTTGGAGTTTGAATTTTAAGGACGCTGTAAGTCTCTTTTTTATTTGGTTCTGAATCGGTAATGATCTGTAACGAATGTCTTTTTTCTTTTTCTGGTGCCAGTATGACTGGAGTTTTGTTCGATACAGAATGTTCATATGGGGTTGAAGTAATGCAAACAGATTTATAGGGATACTAGTTGACCCCGGTGCGAGCGTTGGTACGCCTGCAACTAAATGAATGAACAATGTTGTTATTTTGACGAAGGAGCTTTGTTTTGCACTCAATACTGGGGTTAAGCTGTCTATCAGAATATTCTTCTCACCCTAGAAATACACAGTTTGTGTTTTAGCTATCTGGATAATTCCAGACTCGACATGCCAAATTTGATTCCATTTGCTTGATTAGTTCTTGAGTTATGCAGACATTTATGTTCCATTTGTTTGAGAGCCTCCCCCCTCCCACCACCTCATATGGCGGAAGAGTCTCAAATCACCATAGAAACATTTCTCTCCTTCAAAAACATGTCTTTAAAAGCACATTAACCCCTTCAGGTCTAAGGGATCATATATGACCCCAAAAGGAAAATGGCGGAACAACATCAAAGAATAGAAGTGTACTCTGTCTTCAATAAATTGGTTCAACATCAATTCTCCTATCTGGGAAATTTAAAAACAACATATGCCTTAAGTGCCTAATTGACGACTTCATAACAGTTCTTTTGAATATAAAGAATATTGAATGAATGTCATCCATGCCTTATTAATAAGATACTAGAGCCGTTGCACAGTGGGCAAAAATGGAACCAAAATCCCATTAAATTAGACGGCGCAGGGTTGGAGTCCTGAAAAAAAGCTTTTCTTATGGGAAAGCATTAGGAAAATCGAATGGTGCTAGTTTCATTTAGGGTTGACCACAGTAAGTGTCCCATTTTGCCCATTTCTTCCCTCATTTTGGATGCAAACTAGATTTATTACCCAAAAACAGAACTTCGTGCTATTATTTTGCATTCAAATGCACTGTAAATTTGCAAAAAAAACTGAAAAACTGAATGGAATAAATTTCACTTTGATCGGATGCCAGGAAGTGGTCCATATTGCCAATTTAACCCGATGCTCCCCTCATACTGGAATAAACTAATGTACCATGCGGTTCTTAAGATCGGCGCTAGTAATTTTATTCTCACTTGCACTGTACTTATGTAAAAATGTCTGGAGAACCGAATGGTGATAGTTACGTTTAGAGTTGACCCCAGTTAGTTGTCCATTCTTCCCGGGTTCTCCTCATAATTTAATAATCTTATATATATCATGCGGTTCTGAAGATCGGCGCTAGTAATATTATTCTCATTACTGATAGTTTCAAAATTATCTTTTAAAGGACTGAAGGTAAAATTGTTTACAGGTTTTAGATATATTCTTAATAATGATGGTTTACCAGTTTGTTGATGAGATCTGGTAGATGTTTATACGTGTGTACATATGGAGGTAGTCGTTTCACATAGTTGATTTCTGTCATGATGAGATCCTCCATTTCGGCGTACAACTGCTTAACCTTTTGAGCATCGAGCAGCTTTGATCAATCTCACATTATTGGCCAGTTCTTCCGATATACCGAGAATATCGGCGAACTATAAAAAATATATTATTATATATATAATATATTAATATATCTACTAATATATAATACAAACGCCAACGACTAAGGCAAACTACAAATATATTAGTAATATTACTAGCGGTGATCTTCAGAACCGCATAATATATATGAGATTATTAAATTATGAGGGTATCCGGGTAGAATGGACAATTAACTGAGGTCAACTCTTAACGAAACTACCACCATTCGGTTCTCCGGACATTTTTACAAAAATAAATTGCAAGTAGGGTAATAATGCTGGCGTTAATTTGCAGAACCGCATGGTAAATGGGTTTTTTCAAGTATGAGGGGAATTCTGGTAAAATGGACATTTTTTTGTTGGCAACCCCAAACAAAACCATCACCATTCGATTTTTCTAACATTTTCACATGGGGTACGAATTACGAAAAATTAGAGCAATATTACTGGCGGCAGTCTTCAAAAACAACATAATGATATAAATGAAGTTATTAATTATAAGGGGAATTCGGGTAAAATGAACGTTCACTGAGATTGACCCTCAACGAAACTATAACCATTCGATTCTCGGACATTTTCATAAGTACAATTGAAGTGAAACAATATTACTAGCACCGATCTTTAAACTGGCATGGTATATGAGTTTGTTAATTTGAAAGGGGGAAATAGGGTAAAATGGACAATTTACTGTGGTTAACCTAAACGAAACCATCATCATAAAATTTTTCTGGACATTTTTTACATAAAGTACAACGTTTCAAGTGATGAAAATATTACTAGCTTAATCTTCGAACCACACTGAGTATATGGGTTTATGCATGTGTGAGGAAAATCAGGTGCAAATGGACCACTTCACAGCATCCGATCTAAGTCAAATTGTTTCCCTACAGTTCTTCAGCTTTTTTGCAAATGTCCAGTGCATTTGGGTTCAATATAATGGCACCAAGTTTAGTTGGGTAATAGTTCTAGTTGCATCAAAAATAGGAAGAGAAATGAGCAAATGAGACAACCCTAAATGAAACTAGCACCATTCGATTTTCCTAATGTTTCCCATAGAAAAGCTTTTTTCCAGGACTCCAACCCTGCGCAATCTAAATTAATGGGATTTTGGTTCCATTTTTGACCACTGTGCGACGCGCCGAAAGCCAGAGCATACCTTTCAGACGTTGTCCTCCGGCGATGACTGCCATGTGCGTGTTATGAGTTGACTTCAGGGTTTCACTAGGGTGTGATGTTTGCAGGCTCGTGCTACGCATACCCAAATCCGAATAATCAACGGATTAAGATCTGGACTGCTAGGGAGCCACAAATCCTTCCGCAAAACTTCATGTTATCGTTCAACCATTGTTGGGTTCGAGTTGGACGTGTGACACGGCGCTCCATCTACTGTAGGACCACGTTTTGGTCCTCGGAAAGTTGGCCTTCACCCAGGGAAGCGCGGTCCTTTAAAATACTGATATACACTTCGGTATGGATTTTAACTCCAGCATCAATGAAAACAGGCGGCATTTTCAAACCGTTGGAACGCCACCAAGCCAAACGTCGCATGGCACCAGCCGGTGTTTTGGTTTGAGTGAATTTCTCTTTTTCCGGAACGTTCTCCATTTTCTGCGACGTAATGAGCCGGCCCGCGCGGCTGTTGGCCGCAGCATCGATGCCTGAAAAAGCTTTTCACCGTCGGAGAACAGGATTATCATTTTTCCTTCTTCAACAAGAGCAATCCTGCACTTCCGCTACTTAGGACGATCCTGCGGGGACTTTTTATGCAGTAAACTGTTCGGCTTCTTATGGGCGAGCAACAACATTTTGACGAATTTGCAATGGAAACAAATAGAATGTTTGGATGCAGCATGAAAGTAAACATAAACAAATACACTTTCGACCGAAAATTAGTCACTAGCTACACGAATTAACCCAATACTCAAGTTAAACATTTTCGCATTATTTTCTGTCGCACCCACTGTATGTGACCCCAAGGAAAATGGCTGTTGAAGCTATTAGTTAACAACACAAACTCTTGGAACTGGGTCACGGGGTCCAGCAGGAACACTACTGGGCAAACTGGAGGGCTTCACGGACTGAACACTCAAGCTTTCAAATAAATAAACTACACAGAACGGATAAACTCGCACTGTATTCTATCTGCTGTTTTTCGTGTGGTTGGACATAGGACAATACCTTTGCTCAAAACGACGAAGACGACGGCGACAACGACGACTACGGTCTCATGGCTTCTGGCGAAAGATTCCGGCTTGATAGCGGACGAACAAATGCCAACCTTCGGCAAGATGGTGGTGGAACTATCGGCTGGTGAACCGTTGGTTACAGCGCGATGGTGGTTGGTTCGCTCACTTCGACCGAAGGACGGTGATCCTGGTGACGGGCTGGGATAGCGGTTACCCGGAGCCGGTTCCGATGCACGGAAGCGCTTTCCTCCTGACGTAGCCGGTCGACAACAGCAAGGCCGCCCCCTCTGTCGAACCGGGGAGGGACTCTTTCCCTTGATATTTAGGGTCTTTGCCCGACAGCCGTTATCCTCTTTTACACTTATGGCCCGAAGCCAGAGGAATGTGGGTCCTTTCGCTTTTAGGTGTTGATGACTAAAGTCATCACCGTAGCGCCACACTGGCGGTCTTGACTCGCCAGCAAAACGATAATTTCCAATAACCGGACAGAAAAGGGTTCTAAATCGGCATAGCTTCAAACGTATAATTCCGTAACACTGAACACTTCTGGTCTACACGGTCGCCTGTAACTTCATGCGATCTGTTCCCCGTGCGTCCAGAACGCTGATTCCGTCATCCCAAAGCGAAACGTGTCACCATTTTTCCATGGTTTGCGCGCGGCACTGGCCCTCGACCGTTAAGCATGGCCATGATGTCTTGCCCAGTGAGTTTCACCGCTACTGTTTGGGTATGTTCGCACCTTTAACCGATCATGAATTTGCATTAAAAAAAAAAAAACATATCGCGTTTCGTTTGTTGTAACAGAACAGTTACAGTATAAAATCAAAGATTGAATAAAAGTGTACTCTGTCTTCGATAAATTGGTTCTAGATCGGTTCTCTATCTAACTCTATATATATATAACAAAAAAATGAGTTTAAAAGACCTAATTGACGACCTACAACATCCTGAATATGAAGAATTTCAGGAAGAAAAATAGTACGTTTAAAAGTATAAAGCGTTATTTTAAATGTGTATTCTAACAGTACACATGCATACGTATTATTAAATTTTTGGCGACCTGTAAACGTACTTTATTTCTGCATCTTTTCGAGATGTTCTAAGTTATCCAAAATGCACTTGAATTCAAAACTTCAGATCTAAAATTGTAACAGCAGCTTTTGGGGCTATCTAAGATTATGATATGTATTCAAGCATTTTGCATGTTCTTTTGGAAGGCCAACAGCCATTATTTGATAATTTTGTGATGTTCTAACCCATCAAACTGTCTTTGAGTTCAAAACTTAAGATCTACAGTGGTAACTATAGCTTTTTATGCCATATAAAGATACGCTATGTAGTCAACCACATTCAGTGAATATTTTAGAACGTAAACAAACATTACGAGATAAACTGCAATGGTTGGGGTGATCCAAATTGTTCTTAAGTTCAGAACATAAGTTTACAAAGGAGCAATATGTTTTCAACGATATTCATTGAATAGTGTAGAAGGTCAACAGATATAATTCACTTGATATTGTTCTTTCCTTGTATTCTCCCATACGCCTTGACCTGCAGGATGTGTAAAAGTCTCTGTGTTTCCTGTTTCAAGGTCTACCTGCAATGCCCTCCGCTCAATTTCAAACTACTTCTATTCAATTTTCTGTACCGTGGCTTCTTGAACTTATCGTACTTTCTCTTCACAACTTTGTTCTAGCATAATACTGTCTCCTAGAGCCTCATGGTGATGAGAAATTATTTCCTTCTCCAAAAACAACAGATATAATTTGACAGTTTGGGATATTCTGGAGTCATCCAAACTGTCCTTAAGTTTAAAACAATAGGGAATCCTATGAGGTTATGGCTGTGGTAGCTTTTGAGCTATCATAAAGTGACTATAAAGTATTCCAAACATGTTCAATTAATCCTTTTTGAAGGGTGTGATCAATATCTTGTAACTTTCTGATCCTCTGAATTATGCCTGACTACCTTGGCAGAAACATTGTATCCACGGCGTAAAACTTCTGCTATTCAAACGATTTGTTGAAGATGTGGCGACGAGAAATCACTGAGGAAGCAGCACGATGAGAAAGATAGCCGGGACACCATCGAAGGCCCCGGGCGAATACGACCTTTCAGTTTCACAAAGCAGCAATGGTGTGTCGAAGTGATGTAAATGAGGTCAAATACGCTGTGCAGATAAATTAGAAGCTGCCACTTCAACTTCTCGTTGGTAAACCAGCGAAACTGCAGACGTGAAATGCTTGACAAACAGCATGATGGTATGATTCTTCAGCTGAAAGATGATTCCTGATTCTTCTAGAATTCATTTGACGGCATGGAAGATCATTTCGTCTTACAAATCACAAAACTCAGAAACTTTTTTGGTTTCTATTCAAGCCAAATTATACACATAACATGTGATTTATGCAGACTACCATTTTACTAGACAATATGCGTCACTTGACAGTTTGAAAGCCTGTTGATTACTGAAGGAACACTGCTTCAAATGTAACAACTGTTTAGAGTTTCGCTCACGTTACCTACGCAGTTCTGGGTTGCTCCATGGTGGCTTAACAGGTGACCAAATCCTAGCGAGGTTTTCATTGAGCCATCTTCACAAGATGTCACAAAAGCGCTCTGTAATATCGTCATCGTTCTGTATATTGGACAGTTCTGTTCAGTCCATATTGGACAGGTATTCAGTTAAAGACTGTATTCGATGAAATTTGGACACACGCAATTGTTCGTAACTTTTTAGCGTGTGAATAAAAATTATTGAAATTTTAACTGAATGTATTTCATTGTGTTGTGTCAATTGTGTAATGAGTTTCGTGAAAATCGGTCGAGTGATTTCAGTGATGGCTTCGAATGAAGAAATAGTGCGCCAACACATTTTGGGCACTCACTTCGAAAACCCAAACGCTTCTCATCGATGGATCGGAAAACAGCTCGGAATCGCACATTCAACCGTATCTCATGTAATCAAAACGTTCATGGACCGTAAGACAACCAAGCGGAAAAAATGTTGCAAAAAAGGCGAAAGTTTCAGTTTGTTTTGTGCAGAAAACAATGAAACGTTCTGGATTACATGTGTACAAGGTCCAGAAGGCACCGAACCGGAGCGATAAACAGAACTCGGTGGCCAAAACTCGTGCAAGAAAACTGTACAGGGAGTGGCTCACAAAACCGTTCTGCATTGTGATGGACGATGAGACCTACATTAAAGCCGACACCAAACAAATGCCAGGACAGGAACACTACGTCGCCACCTCTAAGTTGGCCGTTCCGGAGAGTGTACGGAAGAAGAAACTGTCGAAATTCGCCGAAAAATTCCTTGTCTGGCAAGCGATCTGCGGATGTGGCAAAATGAGTCAGCCCTTCATCACCTCTGGGACCGTCAACGGACAAATCTACGAGGACGAATGCCTCCAAAAACGACTTCTGTCCTTCTTGAGATCTCGCGATGGCCCGACACTGTTTTGGCCGGATTTGGCATCTAGCCACTATGCCCGGCCAACGTCTTGTAGACTGTCATTGTCAGACAGACAGATAATCAATGTAGTGTTTTGTACTTCAAAAAGACGTCCAACCACTCCAAACACTCCGGAACTTCGCCCAATTGAAAAATTTTGGGCAATCATGAAGGCAAAGCTCGTTAAAACTCCAAAACGGATAGAAAATGAACTTGAACTACAGAAAGTGTGGTTAAAAGTAAGTTAGCAAGTCGGTCTTATCATTGCCCAAAATTTGATGAAAGGGGTCAAGGCAAAGGTGCGGGCATTTGGGTTGGGAGAAGAGGTTCAATAAACCAATGATGTCAAAACTTAACCATTTAGTAGTACTTTATTTCCAGAAAGTTTGAAAAGAATCAGGCTCAAGGAAAATTTTTGATGACCTATTTTGTGTGTCCAAATTTCATCGAATACAGTCTTTAGTAAAACAAAATCAAGTCGGCGTGGAACAGGCACAGCAATATTCAATGGACAATGGTTAGGATCAACGGTCAGCAAAGGGACAATAGCTGTTGATACGTTGATAACATTCTCAGAAGGAAAGTACACCAGGTTAAGCACTCTATCAAGACAGGTGCGATTACGATTGGCTTGAGACATATTAGAAAGTCGAAAATATCGAACCAGAACAAAACCATTGGAGGATCCTTTGTTACAAAGCTCTTGAGCGGAAGCAATATGTGCACCAATGGCAAAATGTAGAAAGCTAGTAACAACAGTCTTTGGCCCTTGATAGTACACGGAACGCATACTTGCTCCAAATTGTGTCCATTCGTCAATTCAATCATGGAGCTAGGGTACTTTTGGGGAACAGCACCCAAGTTGCTGCCTTGAGGTACGTCCGACATATTAGTAAAGTAGCTCGATTGAGCTGAGCCGATCTTCACACAGAGTATCCTGTCCGTTAGGTAAGATTTAAACCAACGAACTAAGTTATTTGACACACCAAGTTTGTCTTACTTTGCCAAACGTATAGCATGGTCAACCCGGTCAAAAGCAGCCTTGAGATCCGTGGAAACAACGTCGACTTGAGATCCAGCTTCCATATTCCGGAGACACGAGGAAACGAAATGTACAAAGTTGGTTGAGATCGATCTTCTGAGGTGAAATCCATGTTGTTCAGGAGAGATGTAGTGTTTGCAGCTAACAAACAACAAGTGCGTGGACGATGATCTCGAAGACTTTTGAGCAGGCACAGAGCGATGTGATTCCTCGATAATTTTGTTGTTAAAAATCGGGAATATTAACGAAGATTGGACGAAGATTGGAAATATGTTGGATATTTTCCCTGGCGTAACGAATTTAAGGGATTTCGTCAGGTTCTGACGAGGTCCAATGTAATCAATCCAATGGATTCAACGAGGTCCAATGTAATCGCAGGTATGGCCTCTACTACAGGTTCCAGACCGAGGACGATCCGGGAGTTCCGAGAGAGGCCAATGTATCCAATGGCCTTCTGTAACTTATCAATTTATCAATATCATATATATGAAAAATTATGAAGATACACACTTAGAAAATTTTTCACTATTCGGTCATTTTAAACCGAACTTTCAGCAGCTGAACGTTCGGTAATCCGATTTACTGGATTTCGGTAAAATTTTACAGTTATCTGTGAAAAAATTACCGGCAAAATGTAAAATTTTCCCGAAATCCGTTAAATCGGATAACCGAGCTGTTGAAAGTTCGGTAAAAAATTACCGAATACTGTGAAATTTTCTAAAAGTGTAGAGGTGCCGCACAGCATGTTTTGGGATAAATGCCTAACTCGTTCCTACTACACGTTCCGGTGGTTTTGAAGTGGCCAATATGATCAAGGATCCACTTTATGTTTATAATAAGGTTTGTGTTGAAAAACCAAGAAGAAAGAGCTGTCACATGGCAGGTTTTGAGTAAAATAAAAAATTAACCGCATCCAGGACCTGTTTCACGGAAATGCCCATATCTCGGTCCATTTAAGGCCGATTCCTGTAATTAGCACATCAGGAAATATATTGTCTATACGTGTAACTGAAAACAATCTACTGAAAACGCAACTCGTTATGTAAACATGAGAAGATGAAAGTTAAATCTGCATGTTAAAATGATTTAAGAACAATACACTTTATCTGTCAGCAGCAATTGTTTGTTCTATTAATCATACTAAACGATCTTGATCTCTGGGGGGGCAAGATTGCCGTAGCAAAGAATCTTCAACGCACTTATACGTTTCGAACATATTCTGCCGCATGCATGCAAGCATGCATAGCCATTCTGAAAAGGAAAAATCTTCCGAGCCAAAGGGCGTTCAGCTGAAACGAGATTCATTTCAACAGTAATGGAGTGGAAAATTAAACGACTCGTTCCTTCTTTGTACGAAACGCTTCGTTGAAAGTGTAATGGTTGCTCATGTTATATTTATTACATCAATACAGACTAAGATCGTTTTAAAAGAAACACGGATCAAAGTTCATTCCAAATAGACTCCCTGTCTTTGTTTTAATAATCGTCAATTGAACCAAGAATGAACGAAAAATTACAGAGACCAACCAACTAAATTGAGATGAGCTTTGAAACGAACATCCAAGCGTTAAGCAGGAATATGTGGTAGTCCGAGCGAAAGTAGTTACCATAAAATCGTACCCCCTATATAGTAGTAACTAGCAACAGAATTTCCCGCACATGAACTTCCTTATAAGGGACCCCTGTGGTGGATAAAGTAACGTCATTATGATTCCCCCACGGGACATTCAGTTCGCCCAAACCGACAGAATGCTCGCAGCATCACTAGCAGTGGTGGAACACATAACCTAAAGCAACCGTCGGGAATGATGAAGCTTACTGAGGCTGTCTACCTTCAACGGCAGAAACACCGACGACGACGAAGATACACAGTGGGCCGGGAGAAGTGTATGTTAGCCAATAAATTCAACTCAAACAACCGAAACATTTTTTTTTTGTCTAATCATCTAAACGTGGAATCATGAAGAGAATTCTATCCAACTTTCTTCTAAAGTAGTCAGCCGAACTTTTAAGTTTGAATAAGCGTCTGAAAGCATATTGCCAACTCTTAGAGTAACCTTTCAAGTACACAAAAAGTATGTTTGAGCAGCTGAAGGCGATTTTATTCAGCACAAAAAAGGATATCAACGAAACAAAAAGAAAGTACCTTAATATTGGGGTTTTTGTGTGTCTCCGGGAGGGATGGGAAATCCTGTGTGTAGTTGATGCTACGAGAACCAGGAGGATTTGAATTTTCCTTTTTTTCCACTCCTTGAATTGGGCAAGCTGATTTGGGGCTTCTATGCAGCTACTTTCCATGATCGGATGCGTCTTGGCTTCCGTAAAGCACCGTTCGGTATACTGATATATTATGTTTTCTCCTCAGCCAAGGTTCGTTTTCGCAAAAGGATTTGTATTTATGGACGATGGGGAGTTTTTTCAGCGTTTATGCGAAAGATTGCCAGGAACATAGTTTTAGCGATCGTTTTAATATTGATCCGTGTTGTTTGCCGTCGCATAACGAGAGAATATGAGGAAGGGATCCTTTGCAGAAAGCGCATTTTACTGTGTCCAATATATTTTCATACCAATTGTAGCTATATTTATTGGCAATAAAGATTTTATCATTGATTATTGAAAAGCAATGTCACTCAGATACATTATGCCATGTGTTATGGAATAAGTCCTCCCTTAACCCTTTTGGTCAGCTTCAACATTTCTTATAACCCATTACGAATAATATTGGCATCTCGTCCCATTTTTGCTGGATTACGGACTTGAATTGTGCCAAAAATGATGATGTGTGTTCGATCACCTTTGACAGTATGCTTGACTACACAAAGTAGACCAATGGATTGAGATCCGGTGAACTTGGAGGCTATTTATCGTTGGACAAAAATTCTTTCTACATTAGCTCTGGCCAAGATTTGCCGTGTGCGATGGTGCTTGATCTCGCTGGAACACGTAATGCTCAACTTTCTTTAAAACTAAACTATGAAACTTTAAAAATTCGCGACAGTATGCGGTGCTAGGAAATGATATCCAAAAACTTTGCCATGGCCGCTTTTTGGAACCGTGAAATGTTTCTTTCGTTATCTTATCTAATCTAATTCAAACTAATCTAATATAACGTTTGCATTAAAAATAGGACAAATATTGCCGATTTTTCATGGGTTAACCTTCACCCGCACTGACAGAACTACCCATGCAGCATCCATCATAGTAACCCATGAGTCAGCAGGCAAAATTTGACAGCTCTATCAGTCGAACTCTAACCGTAATGGCAAAAACAGTGAAGCAACTCCGTTCAGAAGTGTGCGCTTTCAAAGAACGGCACCCCGCCGCCTCGAAAACGGACATCGTGCGGCACTTTGTGGACGCCGGATACGCCCGTTCCGGAATCTACAACATCTTGGCACTATTAGACAACAATCAGAGCATCGAAAGAAAGCCCGGTTCCGGACGGCCGACGACCCTGAGCGACAAGAAGCTATAAAGGATGCTGAAGAGGAAGACCGAGGGAAAAGTGACTACATCGCTGCGTGAGCTAGGCGGGGAGGCCGTGAGGCCGGTTAGCCAAACAGTGAAGTACCTGGCGAACATAAACATACATGTCAGGAAGCGGATGTCACGTCCACTGGTTTCGGAGCTGCAGGCAATGCCGCAGCGGCAGCGGCTGAATAAGATGGTCAACTCGATTTTCCCGGCGAATCGCGACGTGGCAGCGGTGATGGACGGCGAGATCTATCTTACCCTGGATGGTAACGACTGGCAAGGCACTTCGTATTTTACTTCCTCCACGAAGGAAGTGAGCTCCGAGGTGAAGTTCATTTCACATACCAAGTTTACCAAGAAGGTGTCGCTGTGACTGACAATCTGCGAGAACGGGATGTCAAAGCCGCACGGGATAATTTATAGTACGAAATGCCTGCCGGAAGTTGCGTCGTTCATCAAGAAATACCATAAGGGCGAAGACGCGGTGTTCTGGCCGGATCTGGCGTCAGCCCACTACTCGAAGCGATCGTTCGAGGAGATGGAGCGGCTGAATATCCAACTTGGGTACCCCAAGTCGGCGCACAATTAACTTAACTTGATAATGTGGAATGTTCCTTGCGCTGTCTGGTACATTTTTTGAAGTGAAAGCCAACATTTATTCGTGCTGCACGTTGTTGGACTGCTGCAGGACAAATATTTTTACGTCGGTAAAGGCAAACTATTCCCCAGCGTGTCTCGATAGAGTACAACACACTCTTTCGAGCCTTTTCTTTTGCAAAGGCTCGAAAGCTCCCTGAACTCCGTTTTTTAAATGCCTTGAAACATCCAGATCAGCAGCCATTTCCCATACCGATCGCTGAGATTTTCACGGTATCTGTTCCTTGAAGATGTTCATCGTTCACGCATCTCTCACCGAGTGAGGTCGGCCAGTGCTCTTCCGGTCATTCAATGAGGAAGTGTCACGGTACCCTCTGATGGTTTGATAAACCGAAATCACATCTAGGTTTTTCAGATCTCTGAAATTGGTAGCCCGGGCGGTTGCTTTCTGAAAACTTTTTAATTGCTGAAATAGTCTGCGATAAAAAAAAACACGGAAGTAAGTTCGTTTCTGTATTCTTGAATGAAAAATCATGAAACTAACTCTTATCTTATTTTATGAATCCATTTCTCTTATACATGGTTTCAGAAATGAAATAACAGATTCAAGTCATGAACTTTGGAAGAGTGGTTTTGTCTCTAATCTTAAGTTGTGTAATCATCTTCATTAATCAAAAATCTGTACACCCACCAGGCCGTTTCATCGTTCTCACATCAACACCAGGTTCGAATCCCCGACGGTGGGTTTATTTTTTTGTTTACATTTAGAGTCGATAAAGTAGATTTGCCTGATTCATGAATAATGTATTCAGTATCAGGAATTCAGCTCATGGTTTTAACCCGATCAAATCATGACATATTTTTCTCATTTTTAGGAAAAAAATATTTCCCGTGTACTGAATTTTAACAAGCAAACATGGCATCCCCAGCAAGAATGAATTACTTGATAACTGGCCTTGGTATTCAAAAGCTCAGATTATGAGGTAAAATACCTGAGGATAATACCAGAAAATTATTCCCACAATGTTATGCGAATATCGAATTGAGGTACAACAATACCAAAATAGTACCTCTCAGATATCCCACCCGAGCAGGAGACAACAACATATGAATAGCTAATTTTGATCTTGATAGCTGGCCTTGGTATTGAAGAGCTCAGATTAAGAGGTAAAATACCTAAGCAAAATACCTAAGAATTGCAAGTGAAATATCTCTCGAATAACAAAACTTGTTATTTGGGATACCCGGGAATACCTGAGAGGTACTCTTTTGGTATTGTCTTACCTCAATTTGGTATTCGCATAACATTGTGGGAACAATTTTATGGTATTATCCTCAGGTATTTTACCTCTTAATCTGAGCTTATAAATACCAAGGTCTGTTATCCAGTTATTCGCTCCTGCTCGGGATGTTAGGTGAATACCAAAGAGAATACCAAAATAGTACCTCTCAGGTATTCCCAGGTATCCAAAATAACAAGTTCTGTTATTTGAGAGATATTTTGCTTGCAATACTTAGGTACTTTGCTTAGGTATTTTACCTCTTAATCTGAGGTCTTTAATACCACGACCAGTTATCAAGACCAAAATTAGGTATTCATATGTTGTTGTCTCCCGCTCGGGGAGCTCTTTAATACCAAGGCCAGTTCTCAAGATCAAAACTAGGTATTCATATGTTGAGGTCTCCTCTGGATGTACGCTTCTCTTGGGATGAATTGCACTGATTCATTCGTAACATCTGTGGCGAAGTTAGACGACCAAATTGTAAAGAAAAAGTGTATGAGGTTATATTGGACACGGTGCTTGTTCTACAAGATGCATAAATTGGGTATTGGAGAAATCACCTTAAAAATGTCTCTTTCCAATGTAGGTTTACACAACTTTTTCAATAGAAACCCATTTGATTGCGTTGAGTCTTTCAAAACAAATATACTAAAATAGCACACCCAAACTCAGAATCAGCTCAGATTATGCAAGTAACCAATAAGCATCGGCAAATGTCGGTAAATCAACCCTTAATCTGCATTTCAGATGCTACAAGCTACAAAATAGCATTGATGAAGCATTATCATAGCATTGCAGTAAAACATCCGTATTAGGCAAAAGCGGCATATAAAGGGTGATACGGTCAAAATTTGGTCAAGGGAAAACGCGTGTAAATCGGTGAAATCGTTTATTTAAAAAATCAAATTAAATTTCTTTTTCAAGTTCAATTAGTATAAAATTCAGGAAAAATATTCAGTTAGGCTTCCGCTTTTCCAAATCCGAATTGCCGGGCCTTACGATTGACCCCTGCCATCAGATTTTGTACAGCCACCTTGTCCACCTTCTTCGCCGCAGAAAGCCAGTTTGCCTTGAACTGCTGCTCGTCCTTAGCAGTTTTTTTGGTCTTCTTTAGGTTCCGCTTGACAATAGCCCAGTATTTCTCAATTGGGCGGAGCTCTGGCGTGTTGGGAGGGTTCTTGTCCTTGGGAACCACCTGCACGTTGTTGGCGGCGTACCACTCCATGGCCTTTTTACCGTAATGGCAAGATGCCAAATCCGGCCAAAACAGTACGGAACAACCGTGTTTCTTCAGGAAAGGCAGCAGACGTTTATTCAAACACTCTTTCACGTAAATTTCTTGGTTGACAGTCCCGGAAGCTATGAAAATGCTGCTTTTCAAGCCACAGGTACAGATGGCTTGCCAAACGAGATATTTCTTTGCGAACTTTGACAGTTTCGTGTGCTTGAAAATATCTGCTACCTTTCCCCTTCCTTTTGCCGTATAAAACTTCTGTCCCGGAAGCTGCTTGTAGTCGGCTTTGACGTAGGTTTCGTCGTCCATTACCACGCAGTCAAACTTCGTCAGCATCGTCGTGTACAGCCTCCGGTATCGCGCTTTGGCCGTCGTATTTTGTTTATCATCGCGATTTGGAGTCACTACCTTCTTGTAAGTCGATAGTCCGGCTCGTTTTTTGGCTCGATGCACGGTTGTAGACGATACACCCAGCTTATTTGCGGCATCTCGGAGAGATAGGTTAGGGTTTCGCTTGAAACTACCGGCAACTCTCTTTGTCGTCTCAGCGGCTTCCGGTTTTCGATTTCCCCCCGATCCAGACTTTCTGGCTGTCGACAAACGTTCCCCAAACACTTTAATTACATTTGTAACGGTTGATTTGGCAACTTTTAGCGATTTTGCCAACTTTGCGTGCGAGTAGCTCGGATTTTCGCGATGCGCGTGCAAAATTTTGATACGCTGCTCTTCTTGCTTGGACGGCATTTTGACAACTGAAGAGTGAATTCCAAAATCGAAATAGGAGCAACATTCTACACACACACACCTTCAAAATGAGGGGTGTTCAGGTTTTTTAAATGCAAAATTGAAAGAAATTCGTCAAGTTGATATTGACCAAATTTTGACCGTATCGCCCTTTATGTTGCATTTAAGATGACATAATTGCTTGATAGGCTGCCGTAAAGAAGCTTTGGAACTGCTTATTGTTTACCTGGGTAAGGATAGATATGTATAAAATTAAATCTATTTGAATCGGCTGAAAAATATATGTATATGTCGCAAAACATTGCATTCTGGCCCACAGTGCGACGATGCGACGTTCTTTTCAGTCCTGTAGGCTCCGCAAATGATGCCGAACGAGGCCCACTGGGTGACAACTCCGTTGCCATGCTGTTGCTCGGGTGCGATACCAGTTGCGAGGCAAATTTAATTAAACTTCACTACAAATCAGAGCATATCCCGTGAGTAATAGGCACCGTCAGTAATCAGGATTAAGTCGGATTGCGTCTGCTGAACAGACTACGCTTTGAAGAAAACACAGTATCATTCACTAATCCAAAACAAACGCCTTCAAAATTCTCATGAATATCCAAGTAGCTACACCGCATTGACAAGTTGGCACCGCATACTACGGTCGCAAATATTTCCGTTCGACTCGACTAAAAAACAGTGAAACATGGTGCATACCAAACCAACCGACTGCTATAAATCCATCAAACGAACGACACCGACAACAACCTGAGGACGGTGTGGCAACAGCGTGCTGTTCGCGCCAGCCAGTGGTGTCATTTATGCATCATGTCCGGTTGAGGAGCATAGCGGGAAAGACGATTCTCGGGAGAATGACAAAACGCCCAACTATTTCGAGGTAGCAACAACCATCTAAACTATGCAGCCAATTGCACCCAACCTCCTCCAGTCAAACAATCCACGCCCTGGTTCTATGATCGGTTTAGAGCGAAAGTGTCAGTGAGCGAGCGATTTGGATGGGTGGTTGGTGACAAACAGATGATGCGGCAAAATATCGCATTATTGGAAAGCGATTTCAGTTTTTTTTTTGCAAATTGAGTCTCAATAACGGCAGTGATTCGACCTTTCGCCTCCGGGTACAGTACAAGGGTTGGGCCAGTTGTACACAGAGTAGTTGCAATATGTCTGAATAATGTTTCAGCATATATATTACAAACTATTCATGGGCAATTTCACTTCTAGCACGATTCCGATTTTCGCACATCGAGGACACATCGAGTTAATTTGTTGATCGATGTGTCCTCCATTTTTATCAGTAACATCCTCAAGAACTCGCCTTTTGAAAGAAGCCCGACATCTACTGCCATGTGCGAGTGAAGGTCCGGTCGGACTGCTAGGGAACCACAAATTGTTCGGCCAAAACTTCATGTTTTCCACCAGAGATCGTTGGGTGGATTTTGGAATTTAAGAGCACTGCATAAGATGTAAAATACCTAAACAAAACAGCTTATAATTGCTAGCAAAATGTCTCTCGAATAACAAAACTTGTTATTTTGGATACCTGCCCGAGCAGGACCGAATAACTCGATAACTGGCTTTGGTATTTAGGAGCTCAGATTGAGAGGTAAAATACCTGAGAATAATACCATAAAATTGTTCCCACAATGTTATGCGAATACCAAATTGAGGTAAGACAATACCAAAATAGTACCTCTCAGGTATTCACAGGTGTCCAAAATAACAAGTTTTGGTATTCGAGAGATATTTTGCTTGCAATTCTTAGGTATTTTGCTTAGGTATTTTACCTCTTAATCTGAGCTCTTTAATACCAAGGCCAGTTATCAAGTTATTCGTTCCTGCTCGGGATGGCACTCCATCTTCTTATAGGTATGAATCCTCAGAGATGTCGGCTTTTGCCCAGGAAAACACTTGGTCCGTCAAAATACCGATGTACCCTTCGGTGTACCAATTTCCAACACTCTCCTTACCCGATTTGGTGTAGAATTGAGGTCCTTGCAGTGTTATGAAATCCGTTTTCAAGTACGTCGTCCGTAGTCGTCCATCAAAACACACTGGGAGAGATTGTCTAAAGTACAATTGTACAGCTTTCGGGCCCGCATTTTATCATGATACTGCTGCTCCGGAGATTGCATTGGTGCCTCTAACTTCCTGTATGTCTTTAAATATCCTTTTCTTAAATCCGCTGGATCATCGTGGTTTCTTGACCAAATCACGAGTAATGGCTGCCTTGTTCTCCTGATTATAATCGACAACTTTTTGGTCCATTTCTGGAACCGGGTCCATTGCTTGAACCGGGTATTCGTCCAGTTTTCGGCAGATCCCGAAAGGTTGTACTGCTTACCATACTTTTCAATCACTCGTTTTACACTTTCTGGATGCGCGGTGACCTTTTTAGGAATCTGTACGTTACATCCTTTTCAGTACACCAAGTATGCCGAATCTTCTTTCGTACTTCAAGTTCAATCCACGACATTTTGCAAACAACTGTGATGATACAAAGAAACGAACCGTAATAGGCTTTTTGACATGTAAACAAAACGAAATACGGATACACGCTTAAATAATGTGCACTAGTTTAAGCTCCATACTGTAAAAAATGTTCATATCTATTAGAAAAGTCGGCTCAAGCGTTTGAGTTTGCCTTGTTGTTCCATCCTCTTTGTTAACCATGGCATTTTTTACAATTCGGTTGAAGTTACTTCAATGTGTTGCAAAGTTGGATTATTCAACCTCCTTTCTTAGGATAAATGGCCGTGCCTTGGACATTACGCTACACATAAAATCCTGTGTAACACTTGTGCCATCTTTCTTACACACTTTCATCCACTCTTTTTTCAAATACTTGTCCTTTTGAAGACCTTTCCTGTTTTTCGGAGCTTGCCCTTCATATTCGCTCAGAAATTTCCTGTTGCGCAACATTCTGGCGAGTTTGGCGGACTTTCCTTCGACACAAAAACAACATCGTTTGCTTTGAACCAGTTCATCACTGGTTTTGCGTAATGGCACGATGCCGGATCCGGCTAAAACAGAGTGTCACCTTCGCGGGAACGAAGGAAGGGCAGCAGGCGCTTCTGGAGGCATTCTTTTTTATATATTTGGCCGTTGATGGTGCCGGTCGCTATAGACGGGTTGCTGAATTCGCCACACCAATTAATTCTTCGCGAATTTGTCGACCTTCTTCATCCGAAACTTCTGCATGGCGTCCGCTTCAATGGACGGCTCGACGTTCATTACGATGCATTTCGGCTGCATGCATTCTGTTTATCGGTTAGGCGCTTTCCTTACCTTGAAGACATGAAGTCCATCCCGCTTCGTTGTCTGCTGGATGAACCAAATGGAAGAACTGATCTTACCTCCTTGCGTTCACGGGGTCGGCCGTCTTTGCTTTTCTTCCGCTGCCTGCTCGCCGCTGGGTCATCTGGGTCTCCTTAAGCGATTTCACCACACGGACACGGTCTGATTCGCGATCCACCTGTGGGACTAGCCTGGATCTACCACGACCACTCCATACATTTTTTGTCGAAGCATTTCTAGCTTGGAGGCCATCTTAAAAACCACTGAACAAATTGTGAGGAATTTTTGCACATATAAACATTACATTCTAAACTAAATCTAGTCGAGTATTAGTACACGAAACTGAAAAATTCAGCACATCGTAAGTGAAATACACGTATCGATTAAGATAAGTAATAAAGATAGTTGGAATTAATTGGAAATTACTTATCTTTTTTCTCTTTTTTTGGTCAATTTAACCGATGCAATAAAAAGTTATACTCAAAAAAAAAAAGTGTTGCATTTTCTCGAGTACAATCTTTATGTAACCGTTGGTTTATCCCGAATAGTTCAGTAGCATGAGACCCCTCAAACTGGGATTTAGGGTCAGCTTATTAGTCGGTAATCCCAAGGGGCATTGCAGACAAGGTATGCAGCATGGGCAATTGTATAGTGCAAACTGAAACTGACTGGAAAATAAACTCGGAATCAGTGCCGGTAAAATTAATTCATCTGCTCTCAACGGAGCTGAAAATGAAAACAACCTTAACTAACAGACCATCTATCTTCATGATATTGAATTTTGAAATAACAGTATTCTCTTGACCAGAGCAACCGCTGAGTTTCGAAGTCGTTGTTTGGTTCATTTGTCGATGGCTGTTCATTGTCGCCTGGGCTGTTGTCAATATCAATATTCAATTTCATCTAGGTGGGGATGTTTTTGCGTATCAAATGAAGAAACAATATAAAGTGTAATTTGTTAAGGCCCAAACGCAATGCGGACGGAAACGGCAAGTTTGACAATTGTCAAAAATGACGTCGATATGTGAAATTGGAATCAACTTAGATCTAATCAGTTTTATATCCGACAAGCAGGTTTAGTCAGATTGGGGTCTTCCGCTGCCGTCGCCGCTCCGCTTCCGTTATCACTGCGTTCGAGCCTTTAGGTTAAAGTACTGGATTAAAATATTTGACAGATCGTATGGTGTATGTCAGGCGTAAGACTCTGCGATTGACAGTATTCAAAATAATGATTTTGGTTGAATTAAAAATGACTTTTTGATGTTTGACGATCATTTGCGATTTTAACAAAGTTGTTCTGGAAACTCAAACTCTAATGAGTATCAAGAAACTTTATTGAAGCTCAGTGAGTTGATTTGTTAATCGTGCATGATTTTGACACGTGAGATTTTCAAAAATCGTAAAGTAAAATTCATCTACACTGACTCAAAATGCTTTTCATTACGTATGATAGTAAGTGACAGAAACAAACACTGCTCGGGCTGCTGCAAAGATTAAGAGATGGTGGAATAAAATGGCCGCTCAAACTGATGAACTAAGTGTTCAAAAAATGATGCGAAGTATTTTAAGAAAAGTTTATCATTTCATCAAAACCA
Organism: Aedes japonicus; assembly: GCA_034211315.2. Taxonomy (NCBI): domain Eukaryota; kingdom Metazoa; phylum Arthropoda; class Insecta; order Diptera; family Culicidae; genus Aedes; species Aedes japonicus. Next base: position 104,254 of record JASCZW010000090.1, on the reverse strand, counting down.
GTACGGAATAACACTGTTATTTTTTCATAAAAGTGCAATAAAAAAAATATTGTGTTGACTGATGAATTGTTTTATTACATAATAACAATCCATAGATAGAGTTGATTTTTTTAGTTGAAAAGATAAGTAAATCAACTTTCATTCAAGAGCTGATGTGAACCAGAAAATGCGACGTGGCTTCAGAGCGAAGGCTTCAGTATCTGCTTAACCTTTCTCGGATATTAAAAAATAAACCAGGCTTCAACATTTTCTAGAATTATGAAATTTTATTCCTCACAATGCTTATATCCCATTTGAAAACTGATGGTCTGGTAAAAAACACCTGATTCCACGATTCCGCGAGTTTGATTTCGATGTGTGAACAGAATTGCTTACCAAACATTTCAGACTATTTGTAAAGAGTTGCCGCCTCGGAAAAAAAAATCTCAGTATGTAATTTATCGTCTTTTGACATTATCAAATTCGTTCCAGATCATATCGCAGAGATAGCACTGCAGTCTACCGTTGCCAAATGAAGTGCTAATGAGTTGCTGTCTCAGAAACAATTTCTCATTATGTCATTTGTCGTCTTTTGTCATTATCAGATTAGTTCCAGAGCTTGTCGCAGAGTGGCGCTGCAGTATTTGTTTTCCAAATGAAACACTAGAGAGTTGCAGAAATGGTCAAAGTATGAAGTTTGAAATAATCATATTAGTTCCAGATATTGCCGTAGAGATGGCATTGCAGTCTATCTTTGCCAAATGAAGCGCTGGAAAGTTGCCGTCTTCGACACTGCTTCTCAGTATGTTAGTTGTCGTCTTGTAAGATTATCATATTAGTTCCAGAACTTGCTCAGAGATGGCAGATTGGCAAAGATAGGCTAAAGCGCCGTCTCGGCGGTACGATCTGAAACTCATGTGACTATTTCAAATGTCTTCATTTTACATTCTTGCCAACTTTGCTGCAGACGGCAACTCTCTAGAGCCTCATTTGGCCAAGATAGCCTGCAACGCCAACTTTGCGGCGCAATTTGGAACTAATTTAATAATGTCAAGTGAAGACATTGTATATTCTCAATAACTTTACCGAAGATGAAAACTCTCTACAGCTTTATTTGACAAAAACAAACTGCAGCGCCAGCGCCATCACTGTGGCAACATTTTGAGCTAGTCTGATAATGTCAAATGAATACATTATATATTCCAAACAACTTTGCCGAGGACAGGAACTCTCTAGAGCTTCATTTGATAAAGATGGACTACAGCGCCATCTCTGCAGTCCGATTTGGAACTAATATGATATTATCAAAAGACGATTCGTTACGCTCTTCGCTTAAGACGCCAGTTCTCTACAATAAGGTTGGAATGTTTTCTATGCATTTCTGCTTGTACAGTCAAACTAAAACTTCCTTCCCTTTGTAGCAGATCCCTTGGGGACAATTTTACCGGAAGCAGTTTTTTTTAATTTCAATGTATTTTTGAGACCAGAACCTTTCAAATGGTGCATAAAACATTGACTCTTAGTTAAAATCTCGAAATTCTACGAAGGTTGAAACCCGGGTCAATGTTGACCCTAATGTCTTACGTATCACTTTTTTTGTACAACCATCTTAAACTAATTTTAAAAAAAGATTGCAATGCAAAGAATGCAAAGAATTTCATAATATATTAAGAGTAAGACAATTTCAGCCCGATTGGGTTAAAAACCTACACTGAATTTATGCCATAGGATTCCAATATCTTATGAAGGTTAACTTCACTAATTGTGGAAATTGACACATCCACCGTACAGATGATGCAAGTCCTGGTGCTTCACTTCTGTACCGGTCAAGTATGCATCGTAGTGCTCTTTCCATCTTCCAATCACCTCACGGTCATTTGTCAAGATTCCGCTAACCTTATCCCGAGATATTTCTGTTCGCCTCCGATGAGTTTCTTGTAGATTTTTCGGAATATCTTGAGAACGATAAGCTGCTTTATGTGTGCCCATTTCAATCCCTCCAGATGGTGCGTGTCATCCTGTAAAATATGCTTGTTTTGTCTTCGTTACTGTGTTTATCACCGGCGTTGCATTTTTTTCATCCAAGGGCTGATTTCTTCACCTACACTTACACCTACAATAAACCAGGTTTAACTATGTATAAGGGTAAACCTGGTTTAAAATTTAATCGAAGAAATCGGCCCTAAAACCGTCTGACAAACCTTCTCGAATCATTCGTTCCGGTAATTTAAGTCCATAGAGGGTGTCCTACACTGAAAAAAATTATTAATTTTAACAAGCGCGTAAAATTTCCGCTCGTTTAATTCCAAGCCAAAGGAGGCGTAAACAACGCAATTGGTTGTAGTCCTTGATGTGCCATACAACAAAGTTTGCAATCTATCATACAACAGGCTTGATTCAGGCGTTATCTGGCTTAAATTTACATAAAATTATTTTCTGCCAAATCTAGCATTCCCTTTATGTGCATTAGATAACGCAGAAAATTCAATGTTTATTTTTATCTGTGTACATCAAATTGCATCACGTAAAAAATGCAGTAGAAAATTACCCTTTGGGTATTTACTCTTGAAAATCTGAGTAGAAGTAGTTTATAGTGATTTTTTCTTCTTATTGTTATATCTTTATTGCTGTCAGTTTTTAGAAAATTCTAAAAAAATGGCGTCACCCGAAAAGCAACGCGACTTGAGTTTGCGTTGTTGAATCTGACAAGTCTTCCGTTCGGAAAGTCAAAGAATACTGGGCTATTATGAAACAGACTCTACGGAAGCAGCTCTTGTGTGTTCAGAAATCATTCATTCCAGCTATTCTTAACCAATCACAAAATGTATTACTCTCGAAATCGATTACAATTTCTTGTACCAACCCTGTAGCATGGAATGTTCACTGGTTTGCCGTTACCATCGTGGTGTTGACTAGCTTCCGTTTGTTCAACCAGTTTATGGCTTAATAAGGGGGGGGGGGGGGACACGCATTACACAACGGCGGTAGGAAGGGCTAACTCGAATCGATGGTATTTTAGACTCAAGTCAATATTTTATTTTCCAACGCTTCCAACCTCATGAAATGTCAATCAAACGTTTCCATTCTAAAATGCCTCGATCCTCTTCACTTCATGGCGACATACAATCCGAACAGCTTCCACTCTTCCACGTCGTTTCAATTTCTTGTAATTCCATCCATTTAGCGCCTACCAAATTAATCCCCATTCCCAAGACAGTTTCCAAACAAACGGCTCTTACATCGCCCGGGGAGCCCGCTCAAATCGAAGCTCAACAACCCGCGTCAATTTTGGCAGCTTCGCCAGTAGTCGTAATCTCGTATCCCCCCTCCACCTCCCATGATGGCGCAGTTCTTCTCGTTCTTCCGCTGGGGACCATCGGAGCGACGATGCTTGGCACTAATAATCTTTCCCCAGCTCGCGTTCTACACATACCTATCGAATATTTATATTTTTAGGTCCCACAATGTCTAGTCGGATTTTCCTCTGCTCTCCGCTGGCATGGCCGCCGGGAAAAATGTGTCGCATAGTCTTACAACGCCGTATATTTTATCTTTTACCGCCGCCGCTCGATGCCTCCGTCTGGCTCGGCTGGATGCCAAAATTGAGAGATTCTAATGGGGAAAATCCTAGCCATGGTGAGGTTTGCGGATTTGCTGAAACTCGGTCGGTTTTATAAAGCGTAAGAAAGTGGTTGTGTAATCCGAATGTTTGGCAGCACGATGTCTTTCAGGGTTGCCAATGCGTATGGTTCTGTGTTGTGCTCCGATTCCAGGAGATTTATAGACACTCTCAGATCGTAAACAAGCAGAAACATTACATCCAGTTGTATATCGAAAGCCATGTTTTACTTTGTTCCATTTAGTTAACACAACCCGAGCAAACACAAAATCCTCAATGTACCATTGTAAGAAACAACAGCGACAGATGGATCTCTTGAGGCGAATTCACCTGTCAGGCAATAAAAAGCGTAGTGCCAGCAGACGATGGTTCTAAAATTATACTATACTACTGTTCTCGCCTTCATCTCTCATCAGGTTTTGATTGTATACATCGTATTGGTGTCAGTAAAGGGCGATACGATCAAAATTTGGTCAATATCAACTTGACGTATTTCTTTCAATTTTGCATTTAAAAAACCTGAACACCCCTCATTTTGAAGGTGTGTGTGTGTAGAATGTTGCTCCTATTTCGATTTTGGAATTCACTCTTCAGTTGTCGAAATGCCGTCCAAGCAAGAAGAGCAGCGTATCAAAATTTTGCTCGCGCATCGCGAAAATCCGAGCTACTAGCACGCAAAGTTGGCAAAATCGCTAAAAGTTGCCAAATCAACCGTTACAAATGTAATTAAAGTGTTTGGGGAAAGTTTGTCGACAGCCAGGAAGTCTGGATCGGGAGGAAATCGAAAACCGGAAGCCGCTGAGACGACAAAGAGAGTTGCCGGTAGTTTCAAGCGAAACCCTAACCTATCTCTCCGAGATGCCGCAAATAAGCTGGGTGTATCGTCTACAACCGTGCATCGAGCCAAAAAACGAGCCGGACTATCGACTTACAAGAAAGTAGTGACTCCAAATCGCGATGATAAACAAAATACGACGGCCAAAGCGCGATCCCGGAGGCTGTACACGACGATGCTGACGACTGCGTGGTAATGGACGACGAAACCTACGTCAAAGCCGACTACAAGCAGCTTCCGGGACAGGAGTTTTATGCGGCAAAAGGAAGGGGAGAGGTAGCAGATATTTTCAAGCACACGAAACTGTCTAAGTTCGCAAAGAAATATCTGATTTGGCAAGCCATCTGTACCTGTGGCTTGAAAAGCAGCATTTTCATAGCTTCCGGGACTGTCAACCAAGAAATTTACGTGAAAGAGTGTTTGAATAAACGTCTGCTGCCTTTCCTGAAGAAACACGGTTGTTCCGTACTGTTTTGGCCGGATTTGGCATCTTGCCATTACGGTAAAAAGGCCATGGAGTGGTACGCCGCCAGCAACGTGCAGGTGGTTCCCAAGGACAAGAACCCTCCCAACACGCCAGAGCTCCACCCAATTGAGAAATACTGGGCTATTGTCAAGCGGAACCTAAAGAATACCAAAAAAAACTGCTAAGGACGAGCAGCAGTTCAAGGCAAACTGGCTTTCTGCGGCGAAGAAGGTGGACAAGGTGGCTGTACAAAATCTGATGGCAGGGGTCAATCGTAAGGCCCGGCAATTCGGGTTTGGAAAAGCAGAAGCCTAACTGAATATTTTTCCTGAATTTTATACTAATTGAACTTGAAAAAGAAATTTAATTTGATTTTTTATATAAACGATTTCACCGATTAACACGCGTTTTCCCTTGACCAAATTTTGACCGTATCACCCTTTACATACCTATGTGGTGATGTTGGATGCTTGGGAAATATTTGACTTCACGTCACAACATTGTGAATGGTGAGACGCTGCAAATGGGTTATATTATTGATGGGTTGGCGGAAAACTGTGCTGCGCGTGACTAGAATTGACGGAATTCTGAAAATGTGTCTGCCTTGCTGCTAAACGCAACTGTGTTACCATAAGCAAGTTTTCCAAATATGTTGCGTGTGGAATTTGAACAAGGTAATTGTTTTATTGATTCATGAGCTGTTGTTAGGGAGAAATGCGGAAGGTACCGGTTCTCGATTTGAAATTGAAATTGAATTTCTAAAGTTGGCTGAGCATTTCCACGTCAAATGAAAGATCGGGCAAATTCGAGTTGCTATACGATTTAAATGAAACTTTGCGTGTGCATTTGAACGGAGGTGACTTAATGTTTTCAATACTGAAAAAAATTGACTCATGAGCCATTCTCGTAAGGGCGAATGTAACGGGTGTCCACTAAATAATGAGAACGAAAAGAATGGGTCAGGAAAAAAATACCAGTGAAGTTTTGTTCAAACTGATTTATTTTATTAAAAGGGTCAACTTAAATCTTCAAACTAAGTTTAGTGAATATTGTCATATGGTCCGTGGTCCGCCGTGGCGCTAGCTTAGTCGTTATGCTGGAACATGACCGTTGGACGGCAGCCACATCGATTTTTCGGATGCAGCTTTTGATCCTGTTGGTAAGTTGCTTGGTGTTCTTGGCCTTCCAATTATCCTTGTATACCATGGAGCTCAAAGACCGAAGAAATCCTCGATAGGACGGCACTGTGGCAAATTTGTCGGATTCCGGTCTTTTGGGACATATGGTATATTTTGGCTCTCCAAAAACGTTAGCGTTTTTTTGCGTAGTGCGATGATGCCTTGTCCGGCCAAAACACGTATTTGCCATCCGAGTGATGTTGTTTAAGAAATGGGATGAGTATTTTCTGCAAACACTCTCTTTGGTACACCTCCTGGTTGATGGCCAAACCGCTTGGTTTGAACCACGGCTTCGAAATACCCTTATCGGATATTACGATGTATAACATAACCTTCGATTCAAATTTGTGCTTGAACTTATACATTACTTTTGGAGTAGTAGTAGATTTGTCCTTAGTGTAGAATCGGTCGTTTCCCGGTATCTGAGACTTCGAAAGAGGAAAGTAGCTTTCGTCGTCCAGAACGAAAGATTTTCCGCCGTAATTCCGAGTCATCCAGCGGCATTGGGATTTCACGGTTTGAATCTGCTCATCTGTGTACTCTGGGGATCTGGTTTTCTTTCTACATACTATTCCTTCTTTCTTTAGCGTCTTGCAGATGAGTGACTTCGAACAATGGAACTTTCGGGCTGCTTCCCGTTGACTTACCGAATCCTTGTTGTTGAACATGCTGCGCAGCGAGCGGAGCGTTTTCTCATTCATTATTTTCGCTGGACGGCCGCAACCTTTCTTCCGGGTTACTCTCATGCATGCCAGGATACGGTATACGGTGGATACCGGAACTTTTTCACGACAAAAATGGTCCACCGTGTATTTTTTTCCACGATCTTCGTTCGCTTGAAAGAATTGTACAACGCGCGCGCGCAGTTCTTCCTGTTTCGACGGCATGCTGAACACGACTGAACATGTTAGAGTGAAATAAGAGTGTATGAAAATTTTCTGGAGAGTGCAACGATTCATTCATCTAAAGTGACATTTCTATGCGGCCGTTTTTGTTCTGATGGAAAAGTATTGAAATCATTCTCATTTTTTAGTGGACACCCGTTATTTCAGGATAATATTTAGTTGAAACATTGTAGCTTGAAAACCGTTGATTGTATGGAAAAACTGAATGGTACCAATTTGTAGCCCTATTAATGACAATTGAAAAAATGTATACACTGACAAAAATCTTCAATGTTAACAGTTAAATGTTTGAATAAATATGTTATGTACCACGCGATTATCTCTTCCAACAGGATAATGATTCTTAGCACACCTTGTACGTCGAACGAGAGTGGTTGCTTTATAACGTCCCAAAAGAGCTGAAAACACCTCCCCAGTCAACCGACATGAACCCCATTGCGTATTTGTGGTGGGAAGTAAAGCACAGACTGAATATTTCTTAAAGTCAGAAACAGGGATATGGATATAAAAAGTGTCGGTCTATATGCACCAATTTGGGTCTATTCGTGGATGCAACTTTGTCCCATTTGATAGGGAAACTAGGAGAATTTAAAATTTAACACTTCATTTGATCACTTTTTAAAACAAAATAAAAATTAAACCTTGAAACACTTTTTCAAATTTTCGCTAGTAATCGCGAGCAAATTCCATTTAATTCCACTTTGAGCTCATAGTGGAATTAAATGGAATTTGCTCGCGATTACTAGCGAAAATTTGAAAAAGTGTTTCAAGGTTTAATTTTTATTTTTTTAAAAATTGATCAAATGAAGTGTTAAATTTTAAATTCTCCTAGTTTCCCAATCACAATCGTTCTACTAATACGCTCAAAAAAGTTTTTTTTTTTAAATAGTGTTTAAATAAAAAAAAAAATGTGAAAGCCATTTGAGAGATTTATTATGAAGTAAAGTCTTTGTGCGTTTTTTTTTTTCTGATTTTCTAATTTTAGGCATTGCCCAACACAAAATTTAACAAATCAAACTAAAATAAAACTACTCTTTATCACTAAAGTTATATTCACATATAATACATCGGCAATTCAATACCGAAAACATAATAAAGCCTGTCCACGTTAAATTTCGGACACCAAAATAATAACAGCAAAAAAAAGATACACATAATTCAACAAAACCGACTGTTAATTTAACAATAATTGAGTTATATCTACATTAGAAAAAGTTGATTTAAATGTTAATCCTTGTTGCTGTAAAATTCTTGAACTTTCTGTGGTACACCCACCATCAGGTTCCGTACGGTATCCTCAGATACGCCCATCGGGACGATTCTCCGCCTTCTCTTGAAATCATCGGTACCATTTGCTTTCTTCCTAGTTTCGAAGAGTTTCCGCTTAGCTTGAGCCCAGTACTTTTCAATTCGGCGATGTTCTGGACAGTTAGGTGGATTGGCTGTTTTGGCACGTATTTGACCTCGTGTACCATATACTATTCCAGGACGGATTTCGTAAAGTAATTAGAGGCCAAATCAGGCCAAAACAGTGCTGGAGAGTCGTGGTTTCTGATAAACGGTAGGAACAGGTTTTGCAGACATGCTTTCTCGTACACATCCTTATTGATAGTGCTGGTAGAGACGAATCGTTCAGATTTTGACGTATGATTTTGACTTCCCAACTGTGCGAGCCACACTTCGCACAAAAAGATTGGGAGTTTCCACCATAACAGCTACTACCTTCTTGTCCGTTTGTCGGAAGCCTACTTTTCGATTTGTTTCACTTCCAACCTTCTGTCCACAGTCAAGCGCTGGTCAAATGATTTGCAAACACAACACGCGGTACTTTTTGGCAGTTTTAGTTTCTTGGCAAGATTGCGTATCGATATATTTGGATTTTGCTGCCGTTCATACAAAATGCGTTTATAACGAATCTAAAAAGCATGTTAACATGTTGTACCGCGAAATAAAGTGAATAGTTTCAGCAGTCATATAAGTGAAACGTTTCAGCGATCCGTGAAATAATTCAAAATCTACACTGAAAGAAAAGTATCCAAAATTTAACTTGGGCAAGCTTTAATTTTTTTTTAAATATAAACTGAAAATACTATTTTCCTATTCCCATTCTGGAAAAGTCAAAATCCTATACAAAATTTTAAGTCGATAACCGTCCAGCTCAACAATTTAAAAAAAAAACCGAAACTAATCAGGGATGGTTTTTGGAACATTTCCACTATGCAAATGTGTATATACCTTTTTAAACAAATTAGAGATGGGTTGTATCAGGGATATAACCGCGAGACTCACTTAGGCGTTGGTGTATAGTAATAATGGTATGATCTAATTTATACCAGAACACATATAGTTGGTTAATATTGAAATGTCTTATTTTAAGTATGTGAGTATAGATGTGGTTGCATAATCGATTAACTCTTAATCTCCAACACTTTTCAACTGTTCTGGGATCCTGAAAAGAACCGGTTTTACCTTTTGATGCTCCTAGGGGTGGCCAGGGGTGGTGCATGCAAAGCCCCCAAGTAACAATTGAAGTTTTATTGTGGTTTTAAAACACACTTGAAGGCTAAATCATGGTCTTCAGGACCCTCATAAAACCAAAATTGTTACTTGGGCCTACTATCATCAAGTTCAGGATGTTCTTAAGTCTGATGGCTTGGCTGGTGATTTACAGCATTTAACTAAAAATAAACAATAGCCTCACGATGATCCTGAACAGATATTGTTATGATTGTAGTGTTCTTGCTCTTGTTAAAGTATGAGCATGCATGTTTGTTTTAATGTATCTTTAACTGAACATGTTGTATATATGTTGTATATATCTCGTTCCGTGTTAATAGAAAAACAACAAATTATTTGGTTGAGAAAAAGTAGTGTAATGAGATTGAATACATTTCATTTCCTGTCACGGTAACTAAACTAAATGACGCTCGATGGAATCAAATTGTTAGCCATCAGTTGTGAGTAAATGTTTTATTCTAAGTCCATGCCTTACGAAACAATAAGTGAAAGTCATGTTATGGCAAATAGTCCCTAAACTGTAGACCCCAGGCGATAACCTACACTCACACCTACCCGGTCATGCTCTGTTTCCCATACCATAGCCCGTTGGACGGTACCGGGTGGGCAAAGCGTTGTACGAACCCCACTAGCTAGTGTCGAACACTGAAATCATTTTGGTTTGACTCGCATACTACATTCTCGCGTTGAATAGCATAGCCCAGAATGAGGAGAGTCACGAAAATGCAGTACGAAGCTAAATTCGAAAGAGGGGACGAGCTTCAGTTATGAAATCAGACACCGACAACAAAGCAAAATTATTTTGCAGTTGAAGAGTGTTGCTGTAGTCGTATTAAATCTGAAATGAAACCTTGTGAAATAAAAATAAGCAGGCAATTCGAACCATTTGAGGACCTGGAAAGCGATAACCGTATTTTCAACCTGTTCATATGCACATTTGTATGGGAGCAAACGAAGGTCATTTTTAAGTGAAAATTTGAACTTATTATACTTAAAGCACTTAGTTAAAATTTTGGTGCAAACATTTTGTAAGTTTTTATGATCAAACCGTGTAAGTCATTCTGTTATAAGCAGTTATAAGCATTCAAAAACCTATCACTTTTACGTAACGCTCACATTTTTCAAAATTTTGAAATGACAGCCGGTATAAAATAGAGAAACGTGGTCCTATGTTAAAAAATCGGGACAGCCTACTGGCATATTGCTAGACGGAAAGTGTTCTTTTATTGTTAGCTGTACGAATGGCCAGTTTTCAGTGGCCCGAAATTTTATCATTGCATTGAAAACCGGTAACTGTCCGATTAGTTGGTCTTGCATGACTCTGTCTCCCATACCACGTAGCGGGTGGACAAAGCCCTGTCTGAACCACCAGCTGAGAGTCCGTGTCAAAAACTAGAAAACATCTCGTGTGCTATATACTAGCGCTGATAGCATAGCCCTGAATGAAGAGAGGAACGAAAAAACAGCAAGAAGCAAAATTCGAAAAAGGGGACGGGCCTCAGTTATAAAATCAGACACCGACAACAAAGCAATATATTTGTGCAGCTAAGGGGTGTGGCTTTTTCTGTATTCATCATGGAATAAAACTAAATGAAATTAATAGAAGTAGATTACCCAAGATAAACTATTTGTGACTCGTTCTTGAGGACCCGGATAGGGAACACATATTTTTATTCTAGTTATACGGAGATTTGTTTGGGAGCAAGAGTAGGTCATTTTTATGTAAAAAATTGAACTGCTTATACTAAAAACATTTAATTGTTATACCAATGCAAAAAATTTTGTAAGTTTTTCTGATCAAATGGAGTATGAATGAAGTCCTTGTGTTCATTTAAACGAGAGTTATTAGCGTTCAAAAACTTTTCACTTAGCGTAACGATTTTATTTTTGAAAATTTTGAAATGAAAAATACCGGGTGTATAGAAAAAAGAAACGTCTCAGCAAAACGTGAAACTAAAATATCGGGTAACTTCATTGTTAAAGCGATTCTCGGAATCATTAGGCATCAAACGTTAACCAAACTTCCAGCGACCTCATCTGCCTATCATGCCGAAATACAGGTTTAGCAGTGTTGTAAGCCGTGGCTCGGCTTTTTTTCTGTTAATTGCCAAGCGCCATATTGTTTTGATTCACAAGTGGAGGAAGTAGTATGTTGTTTGTGGAATGGTGAAAATGGAGCTACTTCTCATTAAATAGCTTGAAAAGTCGAGCATAATGTGTTTCTTTTGTCGAAAAGTAGTTAGATGTTATGTGGAAGAGCTACAGCGGCATTTTAATAACCGGATCCGGAATCAACATTTTGATCCGGATAGAGCGTTTTACGACTGCACAGTTCCGGAATGCCGATCAAAAAGTTAAAATTCGATGCTGATGACTCTGTTTAGCCTGCTGATTTGCACGCTCGAGTTGTGCAACAGATGAACGGAGAAACTGTCACGCTTGACGAAATTAAGACTTGCTCGCGACAAAATCTGGACAGACTAAATTTGGATTACAAAAAATTTGCTGTTAGTCCAATACGAGATATATTTTTTATTCATTTAATTGTGCATTATTAGTCATCTTAAACTAATAACAGTTACTTAATTAGGCTGCACGAAGAAACTACGAACTTTTGTCTGCTTTTGTCCAAGATTTTTGCTGCTTTTGTTAAAGATTTTCGAAATGTTTCTATAGTTCTCGTCTATAGTAGCTCGTTGTAGCTTCACGAGAGCCCAATATCGCTCTATAGGTCGCTACTCCGGTTAGGTTGGTTCGCCTCTTTCGGTACAACATGGACTCCATTCGCGTTATACCATTCCAAAACATCTTTGGCGTAGTGACAAGAAGCCAAACCATGCCAGAATAGCGATGAAGCGTCATTACTGCGTAGGAATGGTAACGATTGCTTCTGTAGGCATTCGTCGCGGTATATTTCCTTGTTTACCGTTCCGGTAGTGATGAAGCTTTGACTTGCTCGATCACAGCTGCATATTGCCTGCCAAACCAAATATTTTTGGAAAACTTGGCCTTTTTCTTCGTTCTGAAATGCTCCTCTACGCCGTTCCGTTGCATGGCAGTTTAATAAGACATTTCGGGAAGCTGCTTAAAGTCTTCCAGTACATAAGTTTCATCGTCCATTATCACGCAGGACTAATCTTCGTCAAATATTCGCGATACAACTTGCGAGCCCGGGTTTTAGTCGTCACATTAATTAATTATTACGTTGATCATTACAATTCGGTTGCCTAAATGACTTCATACCTTGCCGGTGCTTGAAGTATGCACGAAAGTTGGGAACATTTTTATATTTCTAGCCACAGTACGTATCGGAAGATCTGGTCCCTTCTGCAACATTTGCTTCACCTTCACGTCCTTCTGGTGGTTCCTGAGATTCGTTTTTGTTCCGCTCTCAGCCTTCCTGGATGTGGTCAAACGTGTATCGAAAGGTTTAAGAACGTTATGGGCAGTGCTTGCAGGAAAACCATGCTTTTTTGCAAGTTTTCTTACTGACAGATCCGGATTTTCATTGCGACCGCACACAATTGCTTTTCGGACTTGCTCGTCTTTCTAAGCCATCTTTGATCGAAAAGCTTGTAGTATCATCAAAAATGGATGATACACAATTAACAGACATACATTCATCAGTCTGATAAATATTTCACGCGTTGATGAAGTATTTCCAGAGATAGACGTAATTAGGGGTGTCCCGATTTTATCGCGAACAGGCCTTAAAAGATGCGTTTCACTGGGAATATGCCGGTTGACGGTGGATGTGTCTCTACAGCAAAACAAAATCGCAGAAAGGATCCGACTTTGTGAAACCCTCGTTCAAATGGTTGGTAAATATTTCGATGGGAACACAAAGACCTTTCTGAATGATCATGATACCGAAGCCCCTGAAATTTTTTTTTTTAATATTTACACACAATTTAACCAAAATCTCGGTTAACCACATTTTTGTTTGCTCCTGCCGAGATTCCCAGCTAACTAAATGAGTTTTCAGTTTGACCCAAACCGAGGTTATTGGTTAACATAAAAAATTCGAGATCGAAACCGAGAGGCCGGCTGTGCTGATCTCCGTTTCAGAATGCCGAGACTCGGCATATACACGGAAACAAATCCGTTTCTGTTTTCATGAATGAAAAATCGTGAAACAAACTCTCATCTTATTTTATGAATTCATTGCTCTTATTCATGGTTTCATTGTTAAAATGAGAGATGCGAGTCATGAACTTAGGAAGTCTTGTTTTGCCTCTAATCTCAAGTTGTGTAATCAGCTTCATGAGTCAAGCGTTTTTTTCAAGAATAATTATAGCGTAGTAAGTACATCTACCAAGTACTACTACAGCTCTTCACATTCACAGTAGGTGTGAATCCTATCGGTGGATTTTTTTTGTTAACATTCAGAGTCGATGATGTAGATTTGCCAGATTCATGAATAAAGTTTTCAGTATCAGAAATTCAGCTCATGCCTTAGACCCGAATTATTCATGATGTCATTGTGGCGGGAAAATAGTTCATGTTCTCATGAATATTGTTCATGGTGTATATTCATAACACAAAAACACAACATATTCATGAAATCATGACCTGTTTTTCTCGTTCAGATGAACACATTATATCCGGTGTAGTTCTAAGTGTGCAGCTCATTCAAAATATGGCTTTTTTATGAGCAATTTATTTTTGCCAGTACTGTAGTTGAATACGATATTTCGCAAACTTATTTCTTTGTTTTGACCACTCTCAAAAACAATAATGTGAGATTATTGTGAGTATTATATCGGCAAACAGACATTTGTTAACAATGACTTTAAACATTGACCTCTCATTCATCGCAAGAATCCTATCATATCCAGCTACTCTATATGGTAGCACTAACATTTTTCTACCAGATGCAGAGAAATCGACATTTAAAGTCATTGTTTACAAATGACTTTTAGGCCCAAATAATGAATAACTCGAGAACTGTCCATTGCAGTTTGAGGATTCTTGTGTAAAGACTGTATTCGATGAAATTTGGACACACGCAATTGTTCGTAACTTTTTAGCGTGTGGGTAAAAATTATTGTAATTTTAACTGAATGTATTTCATTGTGTTGTGTCAATTGTGTAATGAGTTTCGTGAAAATCGGTCGAGTGATTTCAGTGATGGCTTCGAATGAAGAAATAGTGCGCCAACAAATTTTGGGCACTCACTTCTCATCGATGGATACACCCAAAAGTTGAAATTGTAGCAAAAAATGCAAAATTGCAATTTTGCAGTTTTTGCAATCATATCTTGAGAAATCCGCATGATTCTGAAAAGGCAAATTTGCCCATCATGTTCCACAAAGCTTTTTATGGTATAAACAAAGCCATGCAAGTGTGTGCAAGTGGTTATCGCTGTGTGCCTAGTGCCTCGACAATCGCAGCAACTGTTGGGTTTTTGTTCCACCGTCAACAACTTCTCAATATGGGTGAGACAATGGCACAGAACGCCGCTACGCCGTATGCCTCTGTTGCTATTCCGCTGTCAAGTGTTCTATTTTTATCTGCACTCGTCATCACACTCCTATCACCCTCTCATCAAGTCACCATGCGGTTTATGAAATAAACGAAGCCATGGAAGTGTGTGCGACCGAAATTTGCTTCATTGTTGTAACGTTGAGTGCCTCAAAAACCGAAGAAACTCTAGGACTTTTATTCCATTCACCTCAACTTGTTGTGGTGGCTGGATGGTTACAATGAAGAGCCGTCATGCTGACGGTCACGGTTCGACTCTCGGTAGCGGATGGTAATCTTTTTTTTTGTGCGCCATTGAGTTTACTACTACTAATCAACTGTACAACATCACGCACACATTGAATTTTTCTAATCGAATTGATGTGTTGCTTTTTTGCCCACGACCAATGTTGCATTTTTTCTCCAAGTTACGATCCATAACGAAAAATTAAACCAAATCATGCGAAATTGCATTACAATCTTGCTTTTTTATTTTGGGTGTAGGAAAACAGCTCGGAATCGCACATTCAACCGTATCTCATGTGATCTAAACGTTCAAGGACCGTAAGACAACCAAGCGGAAAAATGGTAGTGGCAAAAAGCGTGGCACATCAAATCCGGAGAAGGCCAGGATAGTATTGAACCAATTTAAGCGTTATCCCAACATTTCGATCAGGGATGTTGCGAAAAAGGCGAAAGTTTCAGTTTGTTTTGTGCAGAAAACAATGAAACGTTCTGGATTACATGTGTACAAGGTCCAGAAGGTACCGAACCGGAGCGATAAACAGAACTCGGTGGCCAAAACTCGTGCAAGAAAACTGTACAAGGAGTGGCTCACAAAACCGTTCTGCATTATGATGGACGATAAGAACTACATTAAAGCCGACACCAAACAAATGCCAGGACAGGAACACTACGTCGTCACCTCTAAGTTGGCCGTTCCGGAGAGTGTACGGAAGAAGAAACTGTCGAAATTCGCCAAAAAATTCCTTGTCTGGCAAGCGATCTGCGGATGTGGCAAAATGAGTCAGCCCTTCATCACCTCTGGGACCGTCAACGGACAAATCTACAAGGACGAATGCCTCCAAAAACGATTTCTGCCCTTCTTGAGATCTCACGATGGCCCGACACTGTTTTGGCCGGACTTGGCATCTTGCCACTATGCCCGGCCCGTCTTTCTTAGACTGGTACAAAGATAATAAAGTAGTTTTTGTACCAAAAGACGTCAGCCCTCCAAACACTCCGGAACTTCGCCCAATTGAAAAATGTTGGGCAATCATGAAGGCAAAGCTCGTTAAAACTACAAAACTGATAGAAAATGAACTTGAACTAAAGAAAGTGTGGTTAAAAGTAAGTAAGCAAGTCGGTCCTATCATTGCCCAAAATTTGATGAAATGGGTCAAGGCAAAGGTGCAGGCATTTGGGTTGGGAGAAGAGGTTCAATAAACCAATGATGTCAAAACTTAACCATTTAGTAGTATTTTATTTCCAGAAAGTTTGAAATAATCGGGCTCAAGGAAAATTTTTGGTGACCTATTTTGTTTGTCCAAATTTCATCGAATACAGTCTTTACAGCCAGGGTCCCTCTTACTTTCACCGGTTCACTCCCAATTCACTTCCTGTCAAACTTGGTTTGCTTAAACCAGAGGCCTGGCAACCCTATCCCATTTACTTGCATTTGACAGTATGTAACATATCGCAGGCCTTATTTGAATACGGGTTACTACGGGTACGAATCACAGTATTGTTTACAAACAATAAATCTTTTGACGTTTGGATATGAGAGATGTTGGCTACAGGAAAATGACTGTTCGTCAGGTCCCTGGTTAAACTATCCGTGAAATGGTTGGCAAACACAACGAAACATGCATTCCAGTGTTGCTAGAAGTATTGTCATTTGACGATGCATTCATTGCTGTAATTTTGCTTGACAAAAAATTAAAACTCCTACATTTTTCATATTATTTCACTTTTAATGATACGAACATTACCTCTCCCGTTCGGGCTAATGATTCGATACCTAAATAATGATTGATTACCAATTTCATTACTGTCATTAGAAAGATTTAAAATTCTTAATCTAGAAAACCACCAGATTCCTACCTGCTGAAGAAGTTCGCTCAAATTTTGCCTTTATATATTTTGCATTTCATCGCGTACACCTGAGGGAATGTCTGCATCAGCTCCTTCTCACATCTAGGCTTGTTGCCAGAATGCAATGTTGAACATAGTGTTAAATTTAGTTCATATATAGATGATCTGAAATCACTATTTATTTTATATTTCTTCAAGTCATTTGAAGCTTGGTTATCATGGTTATGATTATGTTGTCCATCATTTGGCACGATCATATGCAACGAAAAACTAAGTTTCGGAGCTGTCCAATTGTACTCAAGGATAAATCATGCTTTGCTGTTGAGCGGCAGCCATGGCATCACTGTTGCTTTTGAGCGAGCCCATGTTTCCTCTCTTCTACATGGCCAGCCGTTTTAACTCAGTTTTGAGTCATTTTTGAATCACTTTCGTCAAAAGTGGAGTTACTCAAACTAGAGTAAATGTTACTGGCATTGACAAGTCGACAAATCAAAAACATCCATCTGATTGGAGTCGATGTTTTTGATTTCTCGACTTGTCCATTCCAGTTACATTTTCTAAATTTTGTGTGACTCCACTTTTGACGAAAATGAGTCAAAAACGACTCAAAACGGAGTTGAAACGGATGGCTGTGTATGTTAGCCATGGATATAGCGCACCGGTATTGTAACGTGAAGCCTGCTGTCTTTTACATTTGTTTGTTTTTAAACGAAGCATCTCGTTTGCCGTCGCAGTCGCGTTATCTAACATTTCATGTAGTAAATGAAATAAGAAATTCACATTGCTTATCTAAAGATCAATAACAAACTTAAAATTTGGTCACGTACGTCTGTCTCATAACCTGCTAGTAGACGAGTTTGTGATCGTAGCAATCAACATGTTTTGGTTGATTGTTTCGGAGAGCGGATGGGTAAAACGAAGGAGCGGATTGAGGAAATTGACGTTTGCAGCAAATCGTGAATTGGCCTATTTCATGTTGCCTTCGCACACATGCACGGAATCGCACTCATACAATACAGTTAGTCAGATTGTCATTTCCTTGCATCAGCAATTGCAGTTAACATTTCATAAAATGGTTGTTTATTGTTTTCGGTGCTACAATTACTCTATCTGGTGGCACTGTTCCCAGTCTTAAAAATAATGAATAGCTCAGAAATGAATATGAAGCCGCACGTATTGCATGAATTTCAATTGTCCTGCGTCATTCTACACTCCCGCGTCACTTTACTCAATTTTTGAAAATTGAGTTGTTCCACTTTTTAACGAAAATTGAGTAACATTTCCATGAGAGAAAAAGAGATAGCATACAATTGTACTCAAAAATTGAGTAAAGTGACGCGGGAGTGTAGTTTGACTCCGAAGGCTAAAATAAATACAGATGAATGAAAACCAGTGTTTGTTTGAAGATTGTTTTGCTGAAGCTGACTAAGAAGTGGCTGTCAAAAGAAGATAATGTGTTTCAATTGAAAGGGATGAATGTTAAGTTCATCGTCCCACGACGATTTTCAATTGAAAGTGAAATTGTATGTACAGTACAGCTAATTTCTGCATCTCCTTAACAATATGAGACTGACATCACCCATAACCGCTATGCCATCTACTAGCAACTGTCAACTGACATGACATGTTATGACATGTTGTTTGATTCCATGGCAAACTGAGAAGGGTCACTCGGATGTCTAGGTGGGTAGCTAGAGCGGTTATCTTCCTTCAGCCGTAGTTTTCTTCGAAGTCCTGCTGCCACCCCGATTTCATCACCATCAGTTTAATCTCGTGGTGGAAGGATGAAATTATCTTCTCCCAATTGGCTTCTTCCGAATCTTCCATCATTGTCATACGGCTCTTGTCCCCGTTGTTCATTAACAGCGATGTCGCAAAAACTCTCCGACTACACATAATTAAGGATAACAACGGCAACTTCACCCAAGGGGAAAAAATATACGAACCATGTGATGAATGGAATAAAACGAAAGTATCGTCTGAAGCTGCCAATATTCCCATGCTACGATTTTCCTTTCATTAGTGACGGAACACAAAGCGGAGAAAGCATCCATACAATTACTTCGGTATCAGCTTGCATCAGCGGTGACGATGAAGATTTTCCCTCAAACTCAAACATCCACCCAGGGAAAACAGGAAATTTCATATGAGTATTTTCTTATGATACGAAACGAAACAAAAATGCTCAAGAAAGGCTCAAGCGCAAAAGCTCTTTAATAACATAAAGCAATTTTTCTTTTGACAGCTTCGTCTTTGTACTGGGGACTGCGCTGGATAAACCAAGTCCTAATGAAGGGCACTAATTAAAACCCTTTTAATCCCAGTTGGTTGGCTTGGAAAAAAAGTTGTAGAACGTGAACTGACCCAAATGAAATTAAAAAAATGATTTCCAATGAAATCCAGGGCAAAAAAAATTGTGATCTATTACATTGGGTTTTGCGAACAAAGCATGCTGCGTACCCTTCGATTTGCGACGTTGTTGCTTTGATGGAGAAGGATTGAAAATCAATCCTATACATGGGGATAATACTTTATTGTCATACAGGTTTGGGTCGAAGGGTCTCAGATTAATACGAAACTTTGTCCACGCGTTGGGTTCATGGATGTATGAACAAAAAACAATATTTAAATAAATCAGGGTTGCCAGTTTTCCTAAAATTAGCATTCGAATACAAAAACGAAAACGTCCTCTTCGGTTTAGCTTCATTTGCTAAGCTTGAAGCATCAATTTGATGCGATTTAATAACATACAAAAAGACGCAACTCTGTTCATGCAATTCACCGTTTGTGCAGTTGAAAAGCTGATTTGACGTTTTATTTTCCGAATTCTATCGACTAAAATCCATTCGAATCGAATAAAATAAACTGATCGTGTTTTAACTCGATTGAATCAGAAGCAATTTTCAACGAACAGTACAGAGAAGAACTTATCGCTCAAACACACAGTCGGGAAGGCGGTGCGCTTAGATTGCATGAATGATGCATTGCGTTCGGTTGGAACGGACATTCCAGATTAGCAGCACATTGACTGTGTTCCTGAACGATGATGAGAGTATGTAGGTGCTGACAAGGATGAAGTCTAAAAACGAAAAGAAAGTAAAAAAAAGGAACAAAACAACACCAGCTCAGCGGAAAATTTCGAGTGTCCTTCCGGAAAACACAATTCACGTTTTCTTTTCTTTGTTCGCATGCACGGTCAATGAAATTTACACAATATTTCTTCTTGGTCTTTTGAGAAATGTTGGTTGCTTTTCCTTAAATTCAAGGGGTGCAAAATATCTAACCTATTCACTCATTTGAAGTTTCAGGTTGAAATAAACTCAGTGCCTGAGTAAGCTTCAACGACCGTACACGTCAAGTAAGTGTGCAGGGGAAACTTTGTTCTGCACCCTTTCCTGTGATTTTTTCTCCCTCACCTTCTTTTCAAGCGGAGGAGGGAAGGAGTGGAGTGGAAAGGTTAAGCGTTTTTTGTGTAGCTTTTCTTCTAATCGGGTTTTGGAAACTTGTTTTCACTCGGTTTTCATTTCACCCATTTTCCTGTCGAAGAAATGACAAAAGTAAGTACGAGAGAAAATCGCCTGATCTACGGTTCTGCTCCTCCACTCACATACAGCTGCACTCCCATGCGATTTAGGCAGGCGGCAAACGTGGAAAAATGGTGTGGTCATGTTTTACCGACGTGACGAAAAAAGGGGGGATTTGATGTACAATTTTTCCTGGTGCCGGACAGCATCGGTTTGAAGGGAATGGAAATTATCATCCCAAAGAGAAGCTTTTCACTGTAGATTTACGTGACCTCATGGGGATGTTTTTCCAAAATCAAATCTGACTACGTCTTCCGACAAAGGTCAATCAAATAAAATTTTGGAAAATAGCATTCGTGACGACAAATTTAAACACTTTGAACGCTTAGAACTCAATTGTCTCTCAATAGATTTTCAAGATGTATATCAATCAGTTGGAAGTTTTCGCGGCAACTAATTCAGTTAATTAATTCCGTTTTCTTAATTATCACTCAACAATTGTAAGCTATAGACTATTGCACGGAAAAAGCTAACCTCACTTCTTACCATGAGAGTATAAGAGATAGCAATAACCGTCGTGTTCCCCGTCCTTTTTTCTCACACACGAGTTTCTGGACACAAAGGCACCAGTATCTGTCAAATCTGAGGTGTGACGTCACTGTGATTTGGACTATTGTTGATAACACAAATAAAGACGACACCCACCTCCAATGTCGCAGCAATACTTGGAAAGTCTTCCATCGTATAACCTTCGACTTCCCCAAGTCATTTTCAGTGATGACGATATTCAGAATGCTCTCAGCGCTGTCGATTCATCTAAAGGTCCTGGTCCCGATCTCATTCCGCCTGTCTTTGTCAAAGAATGTGCTCAGTCGCTGTCTTTTCCCGTCGCAGTGATTTTCAACCGATCCTTGACCGAAGGAGTATTTCCGGATGCTTGGAAACTGGCATCAATAATTCCAATCCACAAGGCTGGAAACACACATTGCGTGGAGAATTATCGACCGATATCTATTTTGAACTGCCTAGCGAAAGTTTTTGAGAGTCTATTGCACGACGTGCTGTATCCTGCCTTGCAACCTGTGATATCCGAGCATCAACATGGATTCGTAAAAAAGCGGTCAACAACGTCGAACCTCATGACATACACCCACAGTGTGATCAATGAGCTGGAAAAGCGGTGTCAGGTTGACGCAATCTACGTTGACTTGTCAAAAGCGTTTGACAAGGTACCTCACGTATTGGCAATTGAAAAATTGAACCGCCTTGGACTACCTTCTTGGATCATTCAATGAAATCATATCTGTCTGCGCGCAAAGCTTTTGTCAAAGTGTACGATGCTAGGTCGAATGTATTAGATATTCCGGCGTCCCGCAGGGCAGTCATCTTGGTCCTCTGATATTCGTACTCTTTATAAATGATATGTGCGATAGCCTCAAGTCTGGGACACTGCTCTATGCAGATGACTTAAAGCTGTTTCGCGTGATTAAGTCGCTTGTGGATTGCGGTGCACTGCAAGCTGATATTGAACGTGTTTCAACTTGGTGCGAAATGAACGGAATGCAAATGAATGCGGTGAAATGTAAAGTAATGACGTTCACTCGATGTCGGACTACTGTATCTTTTGACTACGGGCTGAACAACTTGCCATTAGAAAGAGTCACGTCGATCAAGGATCTTGGCGTCATACTTGATAGTAAACTTCGCTTTAACGAACACATCTCAGTGACAACTGCGAAAGCCAATGCGATGCTAGGTTTCCTACGCCGGAACACAGCCCATTTCAATGACGTGCATGCGCTGAAGGCCCTGTTCTGGCTGGGACTTTCTGCAGGCTGGGACTTGCTGCAGGCTGGGACTTGCTGTCATTTGTTGTTTGTTTACCGCGCATGATGAAGAGGTGTGCGACCCGGCGGCAAATTCCGGCGGTTAAAATTCCATGGAGTGAAGCGGAATTTCATATATACCACCATCCGTCGTTACCGGGAGAAGGGTTCGGCCAAGGGTCGTGTGATATCGGGGCGGCCGCGAGGACGTTAGCAATAATCAAGGTGCTGAGGTAGCGGGTTCATCGAAAAATGAACCGCAAGATCCGGAAGATGACTGCTGACCTGGATGTGTCAATCGTAACTGCCCAAACCATCATGACGAAGGACGTGGGAAACAAGCCGTACAAGAAACGCAAGGTTGACGGGGTAACAGAGGCCACAACGAAAAAGAGGCTGAACGGAGCCAAACTGATGCTTTCGCGGCACGCATGTCAGTAGTTCGTGTTTCTGATTTATTTATTTATTTCTTGTTGACATCAACAGGCTCAATGTAGCCCCAATGATGTTGAAAATAAATTAAGTTAAAGCGTAGGGTCAAATAATAAAATAAGTGTTCACAAATGCGATCATATAGTTATTCAACACCGGAAGCACCATTGAAAAACGTAGTAAAACGCCGACGCAGCATCTGGCGTGGTGAAAGTCGAAAAGATGATAGGCCCGGTTGAATACTTGCTGTAATTCACCGATGGCACCGTTCATGCTGTAGTTGGTACGGCGGAGAGGCAGTCTCAGCATCATGTTGTTTCGAAGTCCTCTAGGTTGATCGTTAACATTTATTTGCTCCAGGATTGCAGAGTAGTCTATTCTGCCCTGTAATATATCTGCAATAAAAAGCGTCCTCGATTAGATGCATCTGGTACGGAGAAGATCCAGATCGATCAGCTGGCAACGCTTTCTTAGCTGGCCGTCGGTCGCACGAATCCGAAAGTAGATTTAAAGATCGTCTACATACGAAAGTCGTGGACGTTCAATGACCAAATTCACCCCGTTGAAATAAAGCAGCAAGATCAACGGTCCCAGGTAACCTCCTTGAGGTATCCCTGACGTGGCTGGAAAATGATGTTGACAAGTCGGTAAAGATGACGTCAGTTTTAACTCGTTCAGCCATACTATCCGTGATATACGATCTACCTAAGACACAGTAGATGAGTGGTGGTGGAACGACCGGAAGTGAAACCGTGTTGATCACAACTTAGATATTGCTTACAATGAGAAAGTAGAGGCTCCATGACGACTAACTCAAATAGCTTCGAGATCGCGCTCAACGAAGTGATTCCACGATAATTATTCATGTCTCCTTTGCTTCCTTTCTTGTGAACCGGAAACATATATAATTTCCAGCAGGATAGAAACACTCCTCTTGCGATGGACATTTGGAATTTTGGAATCTTCAGGAATACTGACAGAACACCATCGGGTCCAGGATTGTAGGACGACTTGAGTTGTTTTGCGGCGGTTGTAATCATGTCAACGTTGATATCGATTGTACCCAAACCTTGACCGTATAGTGGCACATTGTTCGCTGCTGATGTAACCTCTTCATCAGTCAATCTCTCGTCGGAGAAAACACTGGAAAATTTTTCAAGAAAACAGGCGGCATACCTCGTGGGGGGATAAAGTGACTTCACCGTTTAGCACCATTAAAGATGGTAGGCCAGATTCTCTGCGCTACTTGTTTACGTGCTTCCAAAAAGTTTTCGGATGCGACCTGAGTTTGGACTGAATCCCTCGTAAATATGACGAGTAGCATCGGCGGCTTGCTCGCTTGAACTCATAATTGAGCCTGAATTGAGCCTGAATTTTCTCAAAGCCGCTCTCTTAGTCGATTTCGATTTTTTTCTAAATTCGCTAGTTTGCCAAGGAAGGTGCGACTCTTTTTGGTGAACTATTTTCGGAACGTGCCTGTCAATATGTATGTCAAGACGTGTAAGAAAGTTTTCGCAGTGAAATCGACGTATTCAGGATCGAGAATGCTCTCCCAGTCTATGTAGATAGCAGAAAATCTAGCAGAAGTGCCGTCAAAGTCTCGAGCGTGGTTACCTTCCACGGCGACAATCAAAGGAGAATGGTGAAGAGGCAGCTTTGCTAGTGGAGTTGGAGCCGTAGAGATGAATGGAGCGGTGCCGTGAGCGTTTACAAAACAGAGGTCAAAGCTTCGGTTGTTCTCGTTTACAACGTGATTGATTTGAGATAGCGTGGCTGCACTATAGTTATCAAGAAGACTGTGTGAAATACAGAGCTAGATTGAAGTCGCCAAGGACGATCAGGAATTGCATTCTCCGTTATCGCGAAAACGGCAATGGGTTTCGATTAGATCGTTGTCACGAACCCGGTCAGCTCAAATGTATACCGCACATAGCTAAAGTGTGCAATCACTCAGATTGACGGTGGCCCAGACTTGTTCCACACAGTTCCACACCTCACTTTCTATGACTCTTGCCTTCAAGTTGGATCGAACTGCCACGAGAACACCACCTTCAGTAGACTTACAGCTGTTACTCGAATTTCGGTCGCAACAAAAGACCTCAAACTCACTCCCGAACGCTCGAGGGGAGGCCGTCGTTCGGTAAGTACAATCAAATCATAGCAGTGATCCGATACTGCCAGTCGATAGTCGTCGACGTCAGAATTCATTCCCCCGATATTTTGGTAGTAAAGGGCGATACGGTCAAAATTTGGTCAATATCAACTTGACGTATTTCTTTCAATTTTGCATTTAAAAAACCTGAACACCCCTCATTTTGAAGGTGTGTGTGTGTGTAGAATGTTGCTCCTATTTTGATTTTGGAATTCACTCTTCAGTTGTCAAAATGCCGTCCAAGCAAGAAGAGCAGCGTATCAAAATTTTGCTCGCGCATCGCGAAAATCCGAGCTACTCGCACGCAAAGTTGGCAAAATCGCTAAAAGTTGCCAAATCAACCGTTACAAATGTAATTAAAGTGTTTGGGGAACGTTTGTCGACAGCCAGGAAGTCTGGATCGGGGGGAAATCGAAAACCGGAAGCCGCTGAGACGACAAAGAGAGTTGCCGGTAGTTTCAAGTGAAACCCTAACCTATCTCACCGAGATGCCGCAAATAAGCTGGGTGTATCGTCTACAACCGTGCATCGAGCCAAAAAACGAGCCGGACTATCGACTTACAAGAAGGTAGTGACTCCAAATCGCGATGATAAACAAAATACGACGGCCAAAGCGCGATCCCGGAGGCTGTACACGACGATGCTGACGAAGTTTGACTGCGTGGTAATGGACGACGAAACCTACGTCAAAGCCGACTACAAGCAGCTTCCGGGACAGGAGTTTTATACGGCAAAAGGAAGGGGAAAGGTAGCAGATATGTTCAAGCACACGAAACTGTCAAAGTTCGCAAAGAAATATCTGGTTTGGCAAGCCATCTGTACCTGTGGCTTGAAAAGCAGCATTTTCATAGCTTCCGGGACTGTCAACCAAGAAATTTACGTGAAAGAGTGTTTGAATAAACGTCTGCTGCCTTTCCTGAAGAAACACGGTTGTTGGCCGGATTTGGCATCTTGCCATTACGGTAAAAAGGCCATGGAGTGGTACGCCGCCAACAACGTGCAGGTGGTTCCCAAGGACAAGAACCCTCCCAACACGCCAGAGCTCCGCCCAATTGAGAAATACTGGGCTATTGTCAAGCGGAACCTAAAGAAGACCAAAAAAACTGCTAAGGACGAGCAGCAGTTCAAGGCAAACTGGCTTTCTGCGGCGAAGAAGGTGGACAAGGTGGCTGTACAAAATCTGATGGCAGGGGTCAAGCGTAAGGCCCGGCAATTCGGATTTGGAAAAGCGGAAGCCTAACTGAATATTTTTCCTGAATTTTATACTAATTGAACTTGAAAAAGAAATTTAATTTGATTTTTTAAATAAACGATTTCACCGATTTACACGCGTTTTCCCTTGACCAAATTTTGACCGTATCACCCTTTAATTTGTGAGGTCTTGACAACGGCGTTTCACAGCTGGACTTTTTTTATCGTTCGCAACGTTCGGTCTCGTTTGTTTTAAAGTTCGGTTTGTAGAAATAAATGTCTTGTTGGGGATGAACTGGAGACAACAATCAATTTAGGGCACGGGTTTTCAGAAAAATCAGTGTACTTTCCTGAAGTAGAGGTCCGGAAGTCCCCGTCTCTCGACTCAAACACATGGCCGGGACGGCTGTTGGTCACTGGCAGGTGGGGCTCGACTGCGTAGAGTAAACTAGAGTAACGTAGAGTAAACTTCCTTAGAGCTTGTGGCAATTGTGCATCCCGGGGTCCAGTTTGCAAAACTTAGTCGTAGTTGGCTTAATGGAAGTCGATTGCAGACACTAGAACACGGAGCATGATTGAGCGGAGAATTGTCGAAAACGAATGCATACTTGCCTGAACGAAGTGGTTGGGACACCCGCCCACCGAACTCAACCGCAGGGTAAGAACGACTCTGATGGGAAGAAACGGCTAGCGCGAACTGATGAGAAACACTTTGTCTTGTAACAGCCGCACAATGTCCAAAATGATTGGCTGTGGGCGCCGAAGTTGGCCAGCATCCCGCCGTTCCACATAAACATCCCGCAGTTCTAGAGCACCACATCGGTGATGGTTTGGGGGCCGTATCCAGGCGTGGGAAGCTCCCACTGGTGTTTATCGAGAAAAACGTTCAAATCAACACCACGTACTATAAAAGCGAGCTTTTGGAGAAGGTTGTGGCCCTGAAGCCATTCCTCTAGGTGGATCGCGAGTTTATAATCGACAATTGGACCATGCCCCGTGTGGTAAAATCGTTCAAGTAGACCCAGAAGTAAACCCCCGGCTCCGTGAGCGCAAGCAAGGTGAAAGAAGAAGGTAGATTCTTCAAAACATAATAAAGGGTGTCCACGATGAAATTGCCACACTATGAAATTGCTCTAACTTTTTAACCGTTGGGTAGAATTTAATGAAAATTTGGGTGGATTTAGTTCATAGTGCATTATTTACATCCTGCAAGTTTTAAAGTCCTGTGATCAAAACTCGCGGAAATGGAGTCGAAAGAATAGCTCGTGCGCATTCATCACGAGAACAAGGATCTCTCACATCGTTCCATCGCTAAAACGTTGCGAATCGCGAATTCCACGGTGTCACGAGTGATTAAGCGGTTCGAGGAACGGTTGACCACCGATCGGAAGCCCAGAAGTGAAGGAAAAAGTATTCCGTACAACACCAAAAATCACAACCGCGTAGTTGGGGCCTTCAACCGAAATCCGAACGCCTCCGTTCGGGATGTGGCTAAGAAGCTGCACCTAAGCCGAAGTTTTGTCCAGAAGGCCAAAACTAAGGCTGGGCTTCGAACGTTCAAGGTACAAAAGGCCCCTAATCGCGACGAGAAGCAGAACAAGTCCGCCAAAACCCGTGCCAGGAAGTTGTACCTCAACATGCTGACGAAAGTTGAATGCTGCATCATGGACGACAAAACATATGTGAAGGCCGACTTCAAACAGATCCCCGGCAACCTGTTTTTCACGGCCAAGGATATGTTCAGCGTTCCGGAGCATGTCCGCACTCAGAAGATGTCCAAATTTGCGAAGAAATTCCTGGTTTGGCAAGCCATCTGCACGTGCGGGAAGCGGAGTGCACCTTTCGTGACCCAGGACACGATGAACGGACAGGTGTACATAAAAGAGTGCCTCCAGAAGCGGCTGCTTCCTCTCCTGAAGGCCCACAACGTTCCAACAATCTTCTGGCTGGATTTGGCCTCATGCCACTACTCCAAGGACGTGCTGAAGTGGTATGCGGACAATAAGGTCAATTTCGTGCCGAAAATGTTCAACCCTCCCAACACTCCGGAGCTCCGCCCCATCGAGAAGTACTGGGCGATTATGAAGCAGCACCTTCTTAAACGACCTAAGGTAGTGAAGACAGTCGAGGAACTGAAGAAAGTATGGGTTTACATGCAAAAAACGGTTGATTCACAGGTTGTGCAGAATCTTATGGCCGGGGTTGAGGCCAAGGTGCGGGCATTTGCGTATGGACTGTAAATAAAATACGAGTAAAATGGTAAAATGAAGTTTAATAGTTATTTCTCAATCCCTGAAAATTTGATGGCAATCGGATGAAAACTCGAATTTTGCGAATCAATTTTTTGTGTGGCAATTTCATCGTGGACACCCTTTACAGTGGCCACATTCAGCATCAAGAGCTGTACCGCGAGCTATTGGTGCAGCCGAAATGCATCGTAATGGACGACAAGCCAAGCAGCTTCTCGACCAGGAGTTTTTCGTCGGCAAGTCCCGCCTGGAATTCCGGAGAAGTTCCGGAAGAAGAAGGTTGACAAATTTGCCAGCAAGTACTTGGTGTGGCAGGCGATCTGTGGGTGCTGTAAATTAAGCAAGTCGTACATAACGACCAGCACATTCAACAGCCAAATACATAAAGAAAAATGCTTCCAGACGCGCCTTCTGCCCTTCCACCGTTCCCAAGGTGACACTCTGTGTTGCCATTACGTGAAACAAAGTAGTGGAGTAGTACGAAGCCAACGATGTTGTTTTTGTGCCGAAGGTGTCAAATTCGCCAAACTTATCATAACTTCGCCCAATAGAAAAATTTTGGGCGATTATGAAGGACAAGCTAAAGAAAACAGGAAAGATCTTCAAATACGATAAGGATTTGAAGAAATACTAGACGATAGATTTCTCGAAAGTGTTGCACAGGATTTGATGGGTAGCGTTAAGTCCATGTTGTAGTGACTGAGGTAGACCAACAATAACAATAACAATAAATATGTTGACAAGTTGATGTGTCAAAATTATACATGTTAC
Source organism: Aedes japonicus (assembly GCA_034211315.2). Lineage (NCBI taxonomy): Eukaryota > Metazoa > Arthropoda > Insecta > Diptera > Culicidae > Aedes > Aedes japonicus. The sequence goes on along the minus strand of JASCZW010000090.1, from coordinate 75,053 downwards.
GGGCATTTAGCTTAAGAGAGAAGGTTGAATAAACCAACTTTGCAAAAACATGTACAAAAACAGCTAATGTGTATTTATTCCCTGAGAGTTTCAATAATGTCCGACCTAAACTTAATTTTTGGTGATCAATTTTATCTGTTGCATTTTTTTAGTACAATCTATGTATAAGACACTATAATTGTTATTTTTGTATTTTCCATTCGCGGAGTAACGGTTACGATGACATTACGAATACCATCGTCATAATTGGTTTGGCTTCAAAGGCAGTTGTGTTCCAACTCACACACTACGAGACACCAGGTTCACTGGAACCGCTCTTCGCACTATCATTTCCGGTTACCTACCAATCAATAAAAAATTGTTTGGCGAAGACTTGTGAACGTGGATAGAAACAAGCATAATTAAGGGAAAAAATCTCCACCTCAGCCATCTGCCAATGAACTGATTAAATGCACTATAAAGGGTGTTCCGATCAAAATTTGTTCAAACAGTAATGTGTGTGAGTCGATCAAAGGTTTTATTAATAACTCAAATTCTTTTTCTTTTTCAAGTTAAGCTAATACAGAATACAGGAGAAATATTCAGCTAAGCTTCATTTTTACCGAATACGACTTGCCGGGTCTTTCCTTTAACACCTGCCATAAGATGTTGTACAGTCTCCTTGTCCACTTTATTCCCCGCAGAACACCAGTTTCCCTTGAACTGTTTCTCGTTCATAACAGCTTTTTGAGTCTTTTTATGGTTCCGCTTGACGATGGCCCAATGTTGATCGATTAGGCGGAGCTATGGAGTGTTGGAAGAACCCTGTCCCTGGACACCACTTGAACGTTGTTGGCAGCATGGCCTTTTTCCCGTAATGGCAAGATGCTAAATCCGGCCAAAATAGAACGCTTCAGGAACGGCAGAAGACGTTTCTGTAGGCACTCGCTCAGATAAATTTCCTGGTTCAGGGTTCCAGTCACAATGTAAACGTTGCTCTTCAAGCCATAGGTACAGATGGCCTGCCTCACCAGGTATTTTTCCGCGAACTTGAAAATATTTGCCACCTTTCCCTGTCCGGTTGCCGTATAAAATTCCTGTCCAGGAAGCTGTCTGCCATGACGTAAGTTTCATCGTCCTGTACCACGCAATAAAACTTCGACAGCATCGTCGTGTACAACTTTCGCGATCGTACTTTGGCCGACGTGCTTTGTTTATCGTCGCGATTTGGAGTCACCATCTGGCTGTTGACAAACGTTCACCGAAAACGTTCAATACGTTGGTAACAGTTGATTTAACCGCATTCAACAATTTCGCCAACTTGGCGTTAAAAAATTTTGATGCGTTACTTCTCTTCATTCGATGACATTTTGATAACTGAAGCGCTGATCTCAAAATCAAAATAGAGGCATGATGCTACACGCACACATCTTCAACATGAGGGGTGCGCAACATTTTCGAATGCTCGATGAAAGGAAATGCGTCAAGTTTAAGTCGACCAAGTTTTGATTGAAACACCCTTTAGAACATCATAAGTCCTGTTAAACCTATACATACCATAGCTAAAATTGTACTAGTTCGTAAAGACACGGTTGCTAAAATAGCCCAAAGGTTCAACAAATGCGGCTTTACCTTACCAGCGGCACGATCAGGACGTCGTCCGAAGACAAGTCCTCGGATTGACAGGGTTATCGTAAGCAACGTTCAGCAAAACCGAGGCTTATCAGCTCCTAAAATTGCAAATCAAATCAAAAATGATCTTTCAATTCATGTGACTACTCAAACAGGACTTAAAGGCAGATTGGCTCTTAAGCAGCCATGGCTATCCCCGAAAAACATTTAAAAAACGGCTCAAGTGGGCACAAGAGCCCATGTCATGGACAACTGATGACTGGAAGAAGCTCATATGGTCAGACGAGACTAAAATAATGCTATTTGAGTCTGATGGTATCACAAGATAATAGCGGAAGACTGGTGAAAAAAGCGTTTAAGGCCAACAGTCAAACATGGTGGAACATCATTAATTTTCAAATGACACAGCCAGAGTTTTCATTGGTAGGGTCATGATTCGGTGCTCGATGGCATCGTTTGGTGTTGGAGAGCTTGAATTGTTTGCGGAATAATGGTAAAGGAAGTTTATTTAGACATATTGAAGCGAAAACTTCCAGCAACCCTCCGAAAACTGAAAATGGGCCGAAGATACACATTCCAGGAAGATGGAAACCCAAAGTATATGTCAAAACTGGTTTCGCAACCAAAAGGCACTTAGAAGATTATCCTTCTCTCTTTCTTTGCATATTTTTGGAGCTTCGCTGTTACTGTAAAAACGCCAAAAATCACACTCTCAGCCAAAACACGAAATCACTTCTTAGGGTTTGTCCAATCACACTCGCGACAAGCCGACCAAACGTGACAGCTCCCGAAAACTCAATTGTTCAGCGTTTGCTAAGATTTAGGCGATTAAACGCACACAAAATATACCATGAACGTATGCCAAATCTAGAATTCCGGGAAAAGGTGCAGCTAACGTTTGCATTAAAAAAAATGGACGTTTTTCGGATGGAGATAAAAAAAAAGCTAAGACAGATAATTGCTTTTGATAAATTTTCCATGGAAGTTTGAGCTTTATTTAAGCTTACATACAAAAAAATTTAACGCCCTTGCGAGTGGCCTTCTAGCAGTTAACCGAAACATTCGCCATGGTTGACGAAAACATGCGTGAAGGCATGTTTTTGAGTTCTTTCTTCGTTTTATTTATCAATTCCTCCTCAGTTTTCACGACAAAATTATTGGAATAGATCTTACGCTTCAGGGTTGGCCCAGAAATTTTCGCCCTCTTGGGTACCACATTCAGCCGCTCCATTTCCTCCAACGATCGCTTCGAGTAGTGGGCCACCGCCAGATCCGGCCAGAACACCGCGTCTTCGCCCTTATGGTATTTCTTGATGAACGACGCAACTTCCGGCAGGCATTTCGTACTGTACATTTCCCCGTTCACGGCCAGTCCGGAGCGAAAGAAGAGCGGCTTTGACATCCCCTTCTCGCTGATTGTCAGCCACAGCAGCACCTTCTTGGGGAACTTGGTGTGTGAAATGCACTTCACCTCGGAGCTCACTTCCTTCGTGGAGGAAGTAAAATACAAAGTGCCCTGCCAGTCGTTGCCATCCAGGGTGCGATAGGTCTCGTCATGCATCACCACCGCCACGTCGCGATTCGCAGGCAAAATCGAGTTGACCATCTTATTCAGCCGCTGCCGCTGCATCATTGCCTGCCGCTCCCAAACCAGTGAACGCGACTTCCGCTTCCTGACACTGACTTTTTCACTGTTTGGCCGGTTGAACCGACATCCCGGCCAAGCGCACGCAGCGATGTAGCCACTTTTCTCTCGGTCGTCCTCTTCAGCATCCTTTGAAGCTTCTTGTCGCCCATGGTCGTCGGCCGTCCTGAACCGGACCTTCTTTCGACGCTCTGATTGTTGTCTAATACTGCCAAGATGTTGTAAATGCCGGAACTGACGTATCCGGCGTTCACAAACTGCCGCACGATGTCCGTTTTCGACGAGGCGGGGTGCTGTTTTATGAAAGCGCACACTTCTGAACGGAGTTGCTTCGCTGTTTTTGCTATCAAGGTTGGAGTTGAACTGATAGAGCTGTCAAATTTTTGTCTGCTGACTCATGGGTTACTATGATTGATGCTACGTGGATAGTTTTGTCAGTGCGGGTGAAGATTAATCCATGAAATATCGGCAGTTTATGTCTACTTTTAAAATTCAAACGTTATATCTCTTGTTCGTAGCTTACTAGAATATGGGGTTACAATCGGGGCCCAACGTTCTATGCATAGAACGGGTGCAAAAAAGCTTCATTAGATATGACCCCGAAGGCTTCCTTGGCAAAATCGATTCATACTTCCGCCTTATGAACATCGCTGCGAACTCATCAATCTACCATCTCTACAAAGCCGGTGGATAAATCTGCAACAACTGTTCGTGTTTGACTTGCTTGGAAATAACATTGACTGCTACGAACTCTTGGCAAAGCTCAAGTTCAACGCTCCTTCGGAGAACGTAATTTCTTCGACGCTCTGCTCATCGTTTACATTACGGGCAGAATAACCCTCTTGATGTTTGTTGTGCATTGCATAATGATGTGTACCATTTATATAATTTAATGAAAGCAAGAATACTTTTAAATTAAGGATAAGAGAAAAACGTGCAAATCAACGCCACGTTCTATAAGCCGGGGTTCTGAAGAAGGGTGTGGCCCCGGCCCTCCGGGACCTCTACGCGAAGGATTATTACGCCTTTCAACAGGACGTGCGTCCAAGCGTGGTGTCAGGAGAATTTGCCTGATTTTCTCGATAAAACTCTTTGGCCTCCCAGCTCCTTGGAATTTAATCCTCTGGACTTTTATGTATGGTCGTAGATGCTGGCCAAGCAGAGCGAACATCAAAGGAGCACCATGGACCAATTTAAGAAGCTCGTTTCCAAGATCTGAGACAAGATGCCGATTGACTATGCCAAATCTAGAATTCCGGGCAAGGTGCAGCTACTAAGAAACACCATGCTAGAGGTGACTGGGATCGATTCCAGGTCTGGTCTAGGAAGTTTTAGTTCAGGAAAATATCTCGACTCCTTGGGCATAGGGTATGATTGTAAAACAAACTTGTTTGTTGAGTTCAAGAAAAAGAATGCCCTTTATTAGTATCGTCTATAGTTTTTATAAAATTAACATTTTACATTCAGTCAACACATAGATAATTAAAGGTAATAGAATACAAATACAGAATGACTATCTAGCTAGGCGTCGGAGGCGTTACTTTTACAACCATTCGTCGTACAGTCTTCTGATTGGTTCGTCGGCGTCGGTTTGAGTTAATTAGACAAGGAAGGATTAACTGTCGCGTCGTTCTATTCTATTGAGTAAGAGAAAGTATTCAGCTTGAGAGCGTGGTGAGTTTAAGTCAATCAGAACAGAATGTTGATCAGTGGGTCACTGGGTATGTCGTTAATCGCTAATGTGAGAACTAGAACAGAAAGTAGAATTGCTGTGTAATGTCAATCGCGCGCGAGAACCTCGAGGTGACGAAGTTGGTTCGAGTTGAGTGGTGTTGAAAGAAATAGAATGCATGTGCTGTGGGAAATGGTTTGGAATAGGATGATGGGAAATAAATTATGCACTCTTCTAGTATGCATGTTTGTACTTGGAGGGTTTTGAAATATTATCATGAAGGTTTGGAAATCGTCGTTTGTCACCTAAGTTGAAGTGATTCTAAGGAATTCGACAGCATGGGAAATCATGATAGTTGCGTACAGCACAATTGTACGTGCCACACAACCATACTAATGCAAGAGTAGTACCTGCCATAGAAAGCTCATAATTAACAACTGTCGAAGTGCATTTAGAACTCTACAGTGTGTCTCAAAATAGGTGTCACCTTTTTTCAGTCTTGGTTTATGTCAGATGGGTAATTTTAACAGCGGAATTGATTATACCCGTTTTGAGAGTATTTTTTGACAGCTTATCGTCAAAGATAAATAAGCGATTCCGTTTGTTTATATTTATCAGCTACCATGAAAGCCATACGGGAGGGAGCTTTAAAATTGCATTTGCAAAAGCTTAGACCGTGTTAGATATTCAATAGCCTTAAGCAGTTCGAAGTAAGTAAGCGTTGTCTATTACGAAAACTGTAAATGTCCATATTCAACACCAAGGAGATGCTAGAATGAAGAAAAAGACCAAAAGTATGAAGGAGCAAATAAGTCGAAATTCGGCCGTATCTGGCCGTTAATTGAGCAAACAATTTCAAATGTTTCATGTATCAATGAACAGGCTCCTCAGACATGATCTGGAATGCATGCCGTGCCAGGAACAACGGGTTTACGGGTTGACGGAGCAATAAAAGCATGGCAGGGCTCAAAGTAGCAGAAATCTTTTGGTACGGCACGGTGACTGCGAGATTTTATTTTCGGAGGAAAAATTCTTACTTCTTCAGGACAGTCATAATCAACAAAATGATCATGGGGTGGCAAAAGTCTTGTCAATATTCTAAACGATAAACTAACTGTAGATCGCTACCAGAATGTTTCGAAAATCATGGTATGGGGCGCCATTTCACGAAAAGGAAAATTTCCTCTTCTTTTCATAGAACCTAACATAAAAATCAACACTGAATATTAAATCGAGCAGGTTTTTTTAGAACCATCAGCTTCCTCGTGCTTGAACGTTGTATGGGAATACACCATATTGTTTCCAAAAGGCCACAGCTCCAGCTCATCACAAGGAAAATTCGCCCGATTTCATCAGAAGCGAAGAAAGGCCTGCATCTTCACCGGATCTCAACCACTTGACTACTTTGTTTGGGATATATACTTCAACATATAAGCCCTACGAAAGGTCTTAAGATCGATTCAAGAAACATTTAGTTGATATTTGGGACATGCCAGCTGCCAAGGGTTTACGTTTGTGGAAAGTTTTCAAGGAAAAGGGCGAGAGATTCGAATTGAATTAATATGGTTTATTTTTATAACATGTTTCTTTCGAATGAAAAATCAACGCTATGATTTGGTTGATTTGTTTTGCTGTAATTCCATTTTGTTTAAATGACACCTATTGTGAGACACCGTGTAAACTGAGAGCAAGCAATACGCTGATATTGAAAGCAATAAACTCGAAACAGTAAAGGGTCACCCACAATTGATACGTTGCGGATGCGTTGACGTAAATTTGACAGAAAACCTATGGGAAAACTGTCAAATTCACGCAAACGCATCCGCAACGTATCAATTGTGGGCCAGCCATAAGAAATAAAAAAGCATTCCATATACGTACAATAGATAACGCTTAAGATAACGTTACATAACGTTTCTTTAAAACTCTGTACTAATCGTTGAGTGAATGATTCATCCCGTGCACAGTAATCGGGCTTACATGTGATTTGCTTGAATCGATGACTTGCAACATGAAGTTGTGAACATTCCGAAGAGCCCTTTTGTGTTTTGTGCATTGATGCTTTTCATCTCGTTTTCAAAATCAAAGCCAAAAGGTACACGCTAAGATCAGTTTACCCAAATATGGGTGAAGAATACCCATAATCGTGAAAAGTACACAAACCCATTTATGGGTAAGTTACTACTTACCTATATTTGAGTATTTTTTCTTATACAAACATACTCAAATATGGGTAAAGTCAACTTTACCCATAAATGAGTATTTGTACTTTTTTGCGATTATGGGTAAACTGAGCTTAGCGTGTACGCCATTAAAAAAGCCATCAATCGAAAAATTGACTGTCGATATACAAGCCTTTGAAGGTTGCAATTTAACAGAGGACCAAAGGTGATCAAGCTGAACAATGCATTTTGTCCTGAGAAACATTAGAAGACTCTCTTTCTTTTTGCTTTCCTATAGCTATGTAAAAACATTTTCAAGTATTTTCAACGCACAGTACGGTAATATAAAGTGTAATTAGGGACCAAGTGCTTTTATTCTCGCAGCTAAGACAGAGAAATAAAATATGTACTCCATTTTCAAATTTCGCCGACATAATTTATGGTTTATCTTTGGATATAATTTTTCTAAGAAAACATTGTAACCTACTGTGATGGAAACGCAATTCTCTTCAAAGCATTCCTCGAAAGATTCCCATATTTGCAATATGCCACGCTTAAAAGAAGCAAACATTCAAGACAGTTTGTATGTAACACTCTCTTTGCTCTGTTACAACAACACAGCATCCAACGACGTATCCCAGCCGGATGAACCAACCAACAAGCTCAGCACAGATACGGCAAGACTTTCGCATACAACTTGTCATATATTTGCATTCAAATAAAGCCCCCCCCCCCCCGCCTTCCCCTCAGTCAGCCCATCGAATTGAACAAACATATCCATACAAATGGAAACGGGAAATGAAAATGCAACTAACGGTCCATTCTCCTCTCGCTTCATCAGATCATCAAAAAGGCGGGAACGAACTCGAAGGCGCACAACGGTAACTGGAGTAGGACATGAATATTCACATTCATTGCCGCTTCCGTCCGGCTTTCTTGACGGGATGAGGATATCAGCGCGCAGGCATAAATCAGTATCAACTCGCTCGAGCTCTCTATTCGGGAGAACAGGAAACCGCCATAATCAGCAGACATCAATGTGAAGCAAAATCCTTCCTTCCTCCTCCTCCCCGAAGTTCCTGTGCCTGCGTCATCTGAATGCTATACTGGACAAATATTGTTCTATTCATTTGTCGACTCGTTACGATCTAAACTAAACGAACCGGGGTCCATTTGCATGCGAAAATATGGGCTGACACTACTGTTGGCTTGGTGCGATACTGAAACCCGAAGCGAGAGGAGTCCGACATCTGGCTATTTGTCTATGATCACACTCTTGCAACTCGGGATGGGGTATCAGTAGTGAACAAAGTATGTACATTCGAATCCAAACAGGAATGCAAATAGACACACTCATATGAGTGCCCGCTGTATGCTTTGCTGTCCAACTTTACGCTTCTTATCAAAAGTTTTCCGTTGAATATTCCAACTACCTGACGGTTGATAGTTCTATCTCCGCTGGGCTTATTCAAATGTTATGTAACGCAAATGGATTAATTTTAAAGTTCATCCGACTTTCCGCCAAGCACATTACATGTACGTAATTCTCACCCCTCTAAAGCTAAGTAATATTTAAATGGGACCTTTCAGCTCCAAGTTTGACTTTGTGACTGGGTAAGCAGTCCGCTTTGCACTGAAACTATAATCAACTTAATTCGATAAAACTCGTGTAAGGTGCTTGTCTCTAATTAACACGGATTATAGAACGAATCTGAATAAATGACCAGATTTGCAAAAAGGGCGTATGTGTTCTGATCAGTTCTCTTCGGTAGCTTTTTCCTTCTTCTTCAAACTTCGTGAATAAATTAGCGTATGTTTTTCCGCTGGTTCTATGCCAGCTTATGGTTGATACATTAGAATCTGTTTTATCAAAAGCTAAGCTCCATGAACAGATTCAATCAAAGCAAACAGGATCTGTTCACAGCTCTGTTTGAATATAATGCACAGGTGTCTTTCATATGTGGCTACCGGGGTAATCTGAAAAGTGATATTTAGTTACATACTCTTGGTTCTCCTGATACGTCATACATAGTGTCGGAAATAGTGACCTGTAGGGAATACTATCCTAGCGCTCGAACGAGTGTAGAATCGTTTCTTACTAGCACAATTCTCCGAATTTCCTCTGTGCCAACGATTACATACAACGGCATTAATCGCCTTTATTTACGGCTACTGAGCCCGTTGTTGGACGGTTGTTCAAGCTTGACCAGCTGTCTCGCTAGAGGCTAATTGCTTATCAGCTATTCAAGGAAAATTGGACGATGATTAATAGTTATTAATTACTAACTCACGGAGTACATTAGGGTAGCTCAAAATTGCACTTTGTCACCAAATCTGAGGGCTCACCCTCCAAATGGTACCTAAGTTTTCTTTGGCGACAACCCTGGGAAATCTAAAAAATTAATCTGCCAAGTCTAGCGTTCCAAATACGTACATAAGATAACGCAGGAAATTACTATACCCACCCTAGGAATTTTACACTAGTTTTCAGGCCAGATGGCAGCCAGGGGCCTAATAACTGGACCGGTAATGCACAGTCCTATTCAGAATGGCCCATTCAATTTTCCCAGATAAAGAGTTCGTTTGATTAAATACACCAAATTCACAGTATTTCCCTATCACAAATTACAAATTCGAGCTACCGAGTTCTCATTTGAAGCAGCCAACGATATACACGTGTATGTGGGGAGCGGTGAGGAACCAGTGTTAAACTAAAGCTTGCTTCAGATAGAATTGGAACAAAAACAATTGCCTGTATTTCAGTTATTTATTATTGAATTCAAGATTTTTTTTTATACAAATGTAGCGTTTTCTTCATACTTTTAAGAAAAAATACGGATAAAATTATTCGTCACGGTTTCGAAGGAATTCTCGAATTTTTCCTGTAACACGGCTCATTAGGCGGCGCACACCTTCTTCGTCCATCGTTTTAGCTATCTTATTCCACCAGGTCTTCATCTGATTGATGTCTTTGACAACCTTTCCCTTTGCCTTGAGTCTCCTCTTCATGATTGCCCAGTATTTCTCAATAGGGCGGAACTGTAGGCAGTTGGGTGGGTTAAGGTTTTTCGGAACAACCTGGACCCCTTTCTCTGCATACCATTCTTGAACGACTTTGCTGTAATGACAGCTTGCCAAATCTGGCCAAAACATTACGGGATGGTCGTGGGATCGAATGAACGGCAAAATTCGTTTTTGGAAACACTCTTTTTGGTATAGTTCCGACGTCATTGTCTTATTTGTAACGAAAACTTTCGTTTTTTTTTGCCACAGCTGCAAATGCCCTGCCAAATCATGAATTTTCGTGCAAATTTGTCGGCAAAAACAAATTTAAATTTGGCTGGAACATCCCCCCGAGCCGTTGCCAAGTAAAATGTTTGACCTGGGATTTGCCCGAAGTCAGCCTTGACATAGGTTTCATCGTCCATCAGAAGACACCCGTCGAACTTGGTCAGCACCTGGTCGTATAGCTTCCGAGCACGGATTTTGGCCACACTATTCTGTTTTATGGTCCGATTTGGCGGTTTGCTAGCTCGATACGACTTGATTCCTTCCCAAAGTCGAGTTCTCCTCTTCCTTTTTTTTTTTTTTTTTTGTTTCTTTATTATAGTGGCTTTCAGCCTCCTGGGCTGGTTCGCCACTAAGGTTCTCCTCTTCCTCTTAATCGTCTTCAAAATCTTACCACGCAGTTTCCGGTCGACAGTTCCACTCCGACAATTGGCTTGAGGCTTCCGAATCGTCGTCAATGTTTCCTTATACCGTTTGATAACGCGCCATACGGTATTTCTGGGCAATTTCAGCTGTTTAGCTAGCCTAGATGCAGACCACAATGGATTTTCCAAATAACTGTGCACAATTTTTTCCCTTCTTTCGGCTTCCATGTTGATTGTTTACAAAGTACAGTTGATTTGCGGAATGTCAAAAATACATACGTGAAGCTGACAAAATTCCCGACACGTGGGCGCCAAGAACTTCCAAATCCGTTCACCAGGAGCGCCACAATATGAGCAAAAGTTTGTTCCAATTCTAAATGAAGCAAGCCTTAGCAACTGGCGTAAACCATACATCATGTGAATATGATACCCTGTTTGGCATAAAGACGTTTGGCATACAGACGTTTGGCATGCGGACGTTTGGCATACGGATTTTTGGCCGAATGCACGTTTGGCATGAAGACGTTTGGCTGGATGGACGTCAAAAGTACTCAAATTAAAATGTAAGTTTCATGAGCGCTACACTTCATTAATCAGTAAAACTCCGAAGAACTGCTCCAAAAACTCCGAAGAACTGCTCATGTTTGAAAGAAGGAAAAATCCCACATAACCATTCCACACCGGGCAAGCGCTTGAATCAGAAGTTTGCTTTGGGATACAGGAATATGTATCGTCATAAAAGGCTCATTCCGTTTAGCTTTTTAACAAAATACATTTTTCCACCTCAAATCAGGAATCAGAACATACTAATACTTCTCATGTGCCAGATGGCCGAACGCCAATTTTCGCTTTTATGAACACCAAAATTTCGGTTTTTAGTGGATCGATAAATGGCTAGTTGAAACTTAATCAGAAATGCGCAAACATATTGATAAATTCTAAGTGTAATAAGTCTAGAGTATTTCATTACATCGGGATGCTACCAACAATCAATATGCAACTAGCGATTTGAAATTGGTTCGCTATTGTAGACCCCTAGGTCCGAAGTACACCTTGCAGTCTGCACCTTGCAATAACTCTTGCGTTTTTCGGTTGTTTTGTTTTGACTCGCTGTGTTATTTTGACCAAATATTTTAGTGTTAATTTTAAATTCTCCTTGTTTCTCAATCACAATCGTACTACTAATATGCCCAAAAAAGTTCTTTAAATAGTATTTAAAAAAAAATAAAAGTGAAAGTGAACACATGTATACTGATTTTCGGCCAAACGTCCATTCGACTAAACATCCTTATGCCAAAGGTACATAAAGCTATGTCCATTTAGAATACGGAATAATAAAATCATCTGTATCTCGGTAACGGATTGACGTACAAATAAGTTTAATACATCAAAAAAAAAAAGGTAATTCACTTTACTTTAAGTAAAAAACATCAATACAAATCATTTCTCTCCGTTTCTAATGAAAATTTGCACTTGCTTCTTTATTCCTCCCATCAAACGCAGCACACCTCCGGAGTCAACTTCCTTGGCACATTTGTTTCACATTTTGGTCATCTGAGTCGCGTCCCGCGCCGTTTTTCCACTTTTCTTAAGCTTCCGCTTCATTATTGCCCAAAATCTCTCGATGGGCCGGAACTGCGGGCAGTTGGGTGGATTTATGTTTTTATCGATGAAATCTAGGTTATTATCGCGGTACCACTGGATGACTTCCAGGCTATAGTGGCAACTCGCCAAATCTGACCAAAACTTCACGGGACTGTCGTAACGGTTCGTAGCCATTTTTTTTTCACCACCTTCAAATATCGACGGAGTTGCTATGAGTGCGATCGTGCCAACAATAGCCAACAGAATGAGTCTCCTATTCGGGCCCACGAGCGTGAACCTTCATCTATGATTGGAGACGAAGTCACTTTCTCATCCCAGTTCGGTTTTTTCTCTCTTTATGGATCCAATGTACCGATGCGATAGGCAAGTCTCAATAAACCGAACGTTTTCTCCCATATCCCCGATCGTACGTTCATTGTCTGCCAAAAACCACACGAACATTCCAAAAAGTTTCACACTAGCGGGTTTTCCACTCGCACCTTCTCATTCGTATTTGGCTCGGCTCTATTACGATAACCGAGCTGGACTATCTTCAAACTTGCCGTCTCTCACGGCTGCCGAACCTTGGCTGTCTTGCTCTCGCAACCTCAAGTATTTCGAAAAGCTCAACCCATACTATTATTGAACTCGTGCCTCTGTTACGTATACATACGCACCTAGTCCACAGATTTTACCGCTAACGGAAAAGCACCCTGAAAAATGATCTGGTTGATTTCATCTCATTCATTCAATTTCAAACATATATATTTTACAGTTTATTTTTATTTATTCAACTTTAAACTTATATCTACTACAGGGACCTATATGGGCTTTAATGAAAGGTAGTACGCGGTTGTTGAGGCATTTTTCCTTGTACAGCCTCGAGCCCATCGTCTTATTCGTCACGAATACTTTGGTCTTTGCTCCGCAGCTGCATATCCCTTGCCAAATCATCAGTTTTTTTTTGCAAATTTGTCCATAAAAGCAAACTTAAACTTCGCAGGAACATCTCCTCGTGCCGTCGCCATGTAGAATTTTTGACCAGGAAGCTGTCCGAAATTCATTTTGACGTAGATTTCATCGTCAATGGGCATGCAGCCATCCTTGGTGCTTCGTCAAAACCTGCTGGTACAATTTCCGAGCTCGAGTTTTGGTGACGAGACTTTGCTTCAACTTTCTGTTTGGTTGCTTGCTGGCTCGATTAGAACAATATCCTGCTCGCAAACGAATTCTTCGAACGTTTCTGCGAGCAGCAGCGTATTTTTGTGCCATTTCATTATCTGATATTCCAGGGTTTGCTGTGACGGTTCTCAACACCTTCTGGTTCAGCTTGCGGTCATATGTTCCACATCTACGCGTACCTTGAGGTAAGGTACTCGATCCACGCTCTTTCGCTCCCGGAAACGTTTAAGCACATCATACACGGTTGATTTGGCGATTTTCAACGTTTTTGTGATTGTTATTGCGGACCACGTTGGATTATCAAACGTGGGTGTGCAGAATTTTTTCTCGCCTCTCGGCTTCCATCTGGAATAATTTTTGACTCACTGCACGAAACATCGTGAAATTAATACCAAGTGATTGCCTAAGTAAATAAACAACTGTAAAAGAATTCTTGCAGCGATCACTTTCCGCTAAAACACAACAAGTGATTCCGGGTTCTCACTGGACAGAGCTTTATAAAAGAAATAGGTAATTTTCGTACTGCATAAGAAGCATCTGTAAACCGTGTTCCGTGTACAGCAGAGATTAAAATTGTGATGTGCGTAGAGTTCAACTAAAGGGTGTATTCGATAAAAATGGCACACACATATATACTTATCAAAATTAAATTTTCAGGGAATGAAGAACTACTAATGAGTTTTGATTTACAACATTTGTTTTATTCAATTTCGTCTCCCATCCCGAATGCCCGCACCTTCCTTTTCACTCCACCCATCAAATTTTGTACAACCGATTTTCCCATTGTTTTTGTTGTTTTTACCCAAATTTTCTTCAATTCTAGCTCTGTTTTTATAGTTTTGGGATGTTTGCGAAGTTCCGTTTTCATAATTGCCCAGAATTTGTCAATTGGACGAAGTTCCGGTGAATTTGGTGGGTTCATATCCTTTGGCACAAAATTGACTCCGTTGGCTCGGTACCACTCCAATACGTTTCGAGCGTAGTGGCAGGATGCTAGATCAGGCCAAAACAGAGTTGATCCTTTGTGCTTCTTAATGAATGGCAAGAGACGCGTCTTAAGGCACTCTTCCGTGTAAATCGCACCGTTTATTGTTCCGGAAGTGATGAAGCACTTATTTCACCACATCCGCAAATCGCCTGCCAGATTAGAAACTTCTTTGCAAATTTCGATAGTTTCATCTTTCGAACATCCTCCGGAACATCGAACTTCGACTTGACAACGAAATATTCTTGCCCAGGAAGTTGACGGAAGTCAGCCTTGACGTATGTTTCGTCATCCATCACGATGCAACCGGATTTGGTGAGCAGCTTTGTGTAAAGTTTACGGGCGCGGGTTTTCGCAGTGATGTTTTGTTTTTCATTCCGGTTTGGGGCTTTTTGCACTTTGTAAACATGTAACCCACCACGCTTCATGCTTTTCTGCACAAAACCGACTGACACCTTAGACTTTTTAGCGACATCTCGAATTGACATGTTTGGACGGTTCTTGAATTGTTGTACGACTTTCCTGGCCATTTTACTGTCCATTGGACCACTTTTACGACCACTCCCTTCCTTCCTTTGGACACTCAGACGCTCCTTGAAGGTTCTTATTACACGAGACACAGTTGTATTTGCAATTCCAAGCCTTTTAGCAATCCACCGGTGGGACGCCCCTGGATTTTGATTGTGAGTGCACAAAATTTTCGCACGGACAATTTCTTGTTTCGACGACATGACTGGAACTACTGAATGTATAACTAGGAAACTTAGCAGATGTAAATAATACACTATGGATAAGATCTACTCAAATTTCTAGGTTTTTTACTCATACGATTCAAAAGTTACAGAAGATTTTCTGTGTGCCATTTTTATCGAATACACCCTTTAACAGATGGTCAGGCAGCAGATTGCAGGACATTCAAAGAAGACCGAGAAGCCCTAAATTCTTCCGTGGGCATGGTTATATTTTTTAAATCTGTCTTTTTCAGGACGACTAATTCAATTTCTTTTCAGGATCACCAAATTTTCCATTGTTTTGAACATATATGAATGCCTGTATCACAATTTTGCCTGCAATTGTTTACTGTGAATAATCAGATATCAATGAAATCAATGCATTAGGCATATCTTAAAAATCCTTCGATGCAAAAACCGTTACTACAAAATTAGAATTGGCATTAGCAATAGCATGAGAACTGACCTTTGCACACCTCGTTGTTGGAGCTACGATAAGGAATATTTCGTCGAGGACATTGCATGTCACCATGAAAGTTACTGATACGAAGACACTCCTCGATCGCTCACCTGGCCACGTTCATGCAACCGTTGAATATAGGGAGGATTTGGTATCCACCAAGTTACTTAATAGAACTAAAAATTGAGCGTTCTTACATGTTTTATAAGGCCTTAAATTATGATTATCCTAAGGTAGTTTGGATGAGTGCAGTCACGATTGATTACCTGCGAAGCTTAGAGGTAGCGTTGCCGGATGAGGGAGAGCTAGTCGAAGCCCTTCTTGAGGCCTGCTAGAGTAGTGTCGAAGTAGAGCAGAAGGAACGAGTAGCTCGACGAGGAGTGTTATAAGGTGTCAGACGAGAAGAATACAGCGAAGGCGATGATGATGCGGCAAGGAATCCATCAAAATGTTGAGGGATAATAACAGCAGCCAAGACAAACTCATCATTTTCGGGATAAGAATAAGGCGCTAAGTGTACCGCTAAGTGTTGCCTTGAGAAGTTGAAGAGCGAAGAAATGGAACAGTAACAACTGTACAACTGTTGTATCGTTTTCAAGAAACGTGAAAGTTCTACAAGAAACTCAACGCATCTCGTAAAGGCTTCGTGCCACGAGCTAAAACGGTAAAGTGATGTAGAAGTAGCACTTCGTTGAACATCTGGGACGCATAATAGCCGTAAGTCGTTTCTACTATGGTCTTCACAAGACCCTAAGGTCCGGCCACCTTTACCAAGTGCATCATATGCAAGACGCTGATGAGACCGGTAATTATATACGGGCACGAAACGCGGACAATGCTCGAGGAGGAATTTTGTAATTTTGGTCGAGAAAATGGGGGCAACAGCCATCATCTTGGCGAAACATTATGTACATGCAAAGGAAAACAAGGCATTGTATGGACTGGTGAAAATGAAACCTTACTTGTATGATGGTGCTAACATTATCACGCAAACGGTGAACAATACACACTAAAGAGTAACTGTGCAAAATTTCGTTGATTTTTGTCGTCGAGTATTAAAATAGATACGCAAGTTTGAAAGTGTCACTATAATAATTGACACACCCTTTAGCTCCGACTTTACCGACTGTTCCCCTGCTATTTACGACCTATTGCACTTCAAATGATCAACATAATATTTCTATGAGCAACAAAATGTCGTGATAATTTCGTAGAATCATTAAATGTAATTATAGAATCACTAACAAACATATTTTACAACTACTTAGCTTTCTAGCTATTGAGAAACAGTGAACGAGGCATCATAAGCTGAATAAACGAGCTCTGCTCATCGCGCTTCAAACAAGCTTTCGCCATACAAAGTTGTACAACTTTGCAATCCATCCGAAGCCTGTCAGTGGTGTGAGGTATGAATAACGCTATTTGTCCGTGGGCAGTCCATTAGCGACCAGGAGATTGCACTGCCGTTCACCCGAGTTCTTTCAACTCGCAGAAAACCTGCAAAAACAGCTTTGAAGCGTGTTTGTAACCGCCCATAAGTTGAGAGAAAACAAAGCAGAAAACTGCACAAGCAAACGATTTTGCTGCTTCGGGTGGAATCTACTTTAAGTGCTGAATACATTAGCAAAAGTTTGAACGGTGCGAACTGAAGTCCTCCCCCCGAGCCGTCATGTGCTAGGGTAGCAGAGTTAGTATTCGAACCGTTGTTCTTTTCCAAATCGATCACATTTGTCCCACAGAAGTGATAAATGAGATGTCAAGCGGTGGTACATTTATTTTGCTAAACAAATATTTATCCCATAATTTAATAGGCTGAACGGACTCGTCTCCCATCGGTTCCACTTCACCACACCAGTCAGTGGTAGTCTCTCCGGTTTTCCACGGCTGGTACAAATGATTGATTGGTGGCACGCCAACCACAATTTCACCTCCACCGCTGTGCCATGCCAACGTAGATCGATTCCGCAGTCAAAAACGACGACGACGACGATGATGATGATGATGATGATGGTGATGGTGGTAGGCCGGAAAAGTCGATTCCAACTGTACTATAGTTGAGGGCCCGCAGTAAGCCACTTCCCGTTCATGAGACTGCGGGATCACACGGAAGACGGCTGACTGGGAACAAATTTCGAGTGTGCTGAAAATGAACTCAATGACACACAATATTCGGCATGATGAGTGATGCTCGTGGTGATTCCGGATAGGTCGGGGTCGTTTGAGGTTGAGGCGAAAGCTGTGCAATTACCCGCTCCGGTTTGCCAATTTGGGACTCTAGGGCCATGGTAGAAGGCCGTTCTAGAAATGGTTGGGTGCTTGCTATTTTTTCCTTTTCGTTGATGATAAATGGATACCGCATCGAGCCACCTAAAGCAGGGAGGGAGGGAGTTATTATGCAGGACGAGGGTTTATTCGCTTGGATTGGAGTTTGATCCGGCACCGACATAATATCGTCGAGAGATTGGGTCCCGTTGCCGTTACGTTGTTGCTCGATAAGGACGAACCGATACAGGAGCGCAATCTGGGAACGAATGATGGTTCGGTGCGTTTCTGTCATCATAATCCATCACGGAGTTGCGGATGAATGTGCGCGGGGGGAAGGGGGTTTATATTTGAATAGTTTTATGAATGCTTTGAAAGATTACTAATCCCCGTTGTTCTGTTGGGTCACTTGTGGAATTAGAATGGGATTTGAAAAACATGATTATATGTTTTATTTTTGAAATTTTTGATTATTCATGCATTTTTTCCGTACGTTGTTTTTTATGTTTATTAGTGATACTTTACACCAGAAAGGCGCATTAGAGTCATTAAATATGGCATAATAATCAAATTAGTATTTTATCATCTAGGCTCCTATGCTTTTGAGCTACTTATTTTTACGGATTTGAATAACTTCGCTTCTTCTTCCATCCATCTTCTTCAATAATATCGTTTTTTTTTTCTAACGTTTTTCCCTTTACTTCTTTCCAGATTCTTTTCTTTCTTCTTCTTTCTTGTTTCTCTGTTTACGCTTCTTGTTTGTGTACTCATTTGCTCCTTTACCTCCTTTTTTTACTTTTGTTTCGTTTAGTTATATTTTACTTTCCTGTAATCGTTCATTTTTACCTTCTAATGCATTTTCCTCGCTTTTTCTAGTACTCTAGCCTTTCCCTTCTGGAAGGGTGGAGGGTTCCCTTGATGTAGCTGATCTCTCGCTGTAGAATTTTGCAAGTTTTTCCAAAGCTTCTTCGGGGCTATCCGGAATCCATCCACTTGCTTGACTACCACGGAGTGCTTTCGTCGGCTACCACGCAGAGTAGAGTGTTCACCGTTTTACACAGTTCGGTTGTCGTACTGTTGGGTGAAATTTCTGTAATCCTACGATTGCTCCTACGCTTGGTTGATCGTTTTGCACGGAGCTGATCTTGCTTCATGGAATCTGGTTAACGCTTCGAGTTGGTCTGGACCGGATTGTTGAAGACGTCCGAGTGAACGAAGACATTTTCGTCGCTGTCGAATGGCCGCTTTTATTTCCGGGCACCACCAGGGTAGTGCTTTCGGTCCAACATAGCCACTGGATCTCGGTATGGATTTAGTCGCTGCTGCTATCAATATCTCGTTGAATACTTTCCGCCGTGATGGGTTCATACAAGGACCAGTTCACGAGGTCGTACAACCATTTTTGTCGTGTTCTTCGTGGGCTTGACCACCCGGCTATGGACACCGCTATGGGAAAGTAATTGCTATTGTGTGTGTGTCCACTAGCGTTCGCCAAGTGAACCTACTAGCAAGACCTTCGTAGCAAAACGATTACTGAGCTATTACCCGTAGCATGGTCGACGCTATTAGGTGAACCGTTGTTCAAAATCACAAGTAGTTTGGCCAGAGTCGTTTAAGCAATAAATCGACGAAGGTCGTTCGAGTTTTGTGATCCCCTCGTGACCTTTCAGTAGTTCGAACAATTCTCTAACTACAGTTTTGCATTGAATAGAACTCAGTGGAATCTATATGGACACTACAGTTACCTGGATTGATGTGTAGATGCGTGCAGCCACGACCTTGAGAGTAGTGTCAATTTGTACTCGCTCGAAGAGTATGCCTTCCCGGATAGGAAGACCAAACCCGTGTTGCCAGTAGTGTATGTGGTTGGATTCCAAGAGTAAACTGTAGTTTATGCCGACGAAGTCTGGCGGTATTACGGCTTGATTTATCTTGGTCTCCAGGAGTGCTAAGACAACAGGTTCAAGCTCCGCGGAAAGGAGTTTTAACTCACTAATGTTGACCCTAAGTCAACGTAAGTTCCACTGAAGCGCAAATCAGCTGCTATAGCCACTGGCTGATTGTGTACTGAACGACGTTGAGGAAGCTGATACTCTTCGTGTTCTAGAAGGAACTTTTCCGGATAACGGAATAGTGCGGTTTGACAATCATCTAGAAAGATAGTAGGCGTGGCAGTATCTATTTGTGGTTGAAAACTGAGAGAACTGACCTGTGAGACGGCTTGTTCTACAGTGCCGGCCATTGCCGAAAAGGGGTTGCATGTTCATCTGTTGATTCGCGATTCATTTTGCTTGCGTGTCTAGGGCGGCGAACAGGAAAAAGGGCAACCCCTTTACCCCTACCGTCTATCCGTAATTGTCGGTGCCGTGGTCGTATCTTTTGTTCCACCGGCCACAGAGATGAACTGGCCATCTACGGGTTAGGGTAATACGTCTCGGATGGTTCCTTCAGCCTGCTGCACTTGCGTCGGAAGGGGCACTACACTGTCTCCGATTCCGAACCGATTCGTCTCATTGTCCGTGGTCATGCTTGTTGTCCAAATGTCGTTTTGAGATGAGACTATCGAAGACGCTGGTGTCTCCGATATCTCAGACTCTTCGCCGGAGTACTCCATTTGGATGAAGTCGTGGGTTGTAGTGGTAATTCTTTTCGGTGGCGGACTTGTGTCTGATGATATAGCGGGTTTGTCATAGTTGTACTTCGGCGGGCGGCCACGCTTTGTTTCCTGGATAGCTGGTGAATTCCTAACACGTGTTATGGGACCTGTCAGACCTGAAAGTTGAGTTGATTGATGATATTAGCCATGATCTTCATTCATACGTGATTTGATGTTATTTGTATGGTTATTATAACTTTCAGGCCTTGTGTTTGGGCATTTTACATAAGTATTGGAAGCTAGATGGCTGCTAAAATAACTGATGAAATTACAAACAAAGATATTGTTAAAACCGAGATATTGGATTACATTTTCATAGTCACACAGAGTACATATTTCTTCTTATTGCGGATGTAACTGGGGCCTCTTCTTGTAAGATCCATCATAGCGAGTCTATGTTTAGAGACATGGTAACAATGTTAATGTTATTCTCTGAAGAGTCTCTATTTTAATAAAAGGAGACCTCTTATTAGACCTTAAAGCCTCTTTTTACCCTTACACTATAAAAAGGGTATCCCGGCTCTTCGGTTTGGAAAGGGGTATAGGTGCGTTCTACCGACTTGGTTGGGGCAGATTTCATGTGTGAATAGGTTGCCAGATCAACGCTTAAAAGAGCCTGAACCAAATGCACAGCTTGTAATGATCACTTGAAGATGCGATGGGGGATGTAATAAAATGTCTCTTGTCTTCTAAAACTAAACTTGATAGAATTGAGTAAACGAGGGGAAACTCATCGGGAATGATCTGTCATGTGCATCCGTTGAACCGTTCTGAACGGCAGTTGTGAGAAAAGCACTCAGAGGAATTTGAAAGTAGACCGAGCTGGTCCCGCAAAGGGTTTTCAAACATTTGAAAGGTGATAAGTGCTCTTGCAAATTTGGAGCAAATCAGGTAATTGTTATCAATGTAGAACTCTGTATCCCTGTATTTTAACACTTCATCAAAACCAAATTTAGTCAGTAAACAAAGAACGGTATATGGTCCTAACCTATGTTACTTTCAGCAAAACTTTCTAACACACGGTATGCAATCAAATGGCTATAACTATACATCAATAATCATCATTTAATCAGTATAACGGGGAAAGAGACGGTATCATCCAGGCACCCAAGCTAAAATAATTATGATAGCGAAGCTTTCATGCGACCTGCCATCTCGTCATTGTCAACATTTCTGCGGATCGAGGACTATCTGACGCCATGCTATTGGGTTTATTCTGTCATTCGACGGTGGTGCCAATCTTGCTCGACCCACTAAACTCCATCCGATTGCCTTGAGCCTTGACCTCCCCGAACCAGCTTACGGCTATCACTACGAGAGGGGCTATTGTGCTTGTTAACAACCCGCTATGTCTAACTAATTAGGGCTTCAGTAGTTAGGTGGTCCCTGCGACCAGCCATTGGTCATTTCGACATTTTTGTTGGAGATCCAGGACAATCTGGAAGCCTGCTAAGCATACTGCGTCCCAGTTGTCCCGGTCTTGGCACATCCTTTGGACCAGATTGCCCGGAGTAATGTCGCGACCGCTTACGGCTATCATACAGGAGCTCGCGCCGTCTTCACCATAGATGTGGCTCTTTCTAATAACGCTTGTGCCCCGTTGTTTGAATCACTTTACGTCCTCTTTTATGACGATGTCTATTGGCATCATCTTCGCTAGGACGCAGACCGCGTCGCGTGGTACCGTTTGGTATTCATTAACCACTCTTAGGCTCATAAACTTGTGTGTGCACTCGAGCTTACTTAAGTAGCTCTTGTTACTCAAAAGAATGATTCATGCTGGCCCACCGTACCTACGAATGGACAGGGTGACACTAGCCAGGAGCTTACGCTTACTTCTTTGCACCGCCGAGCTATTCGATATCATGCGAGATAATGCTGCTATAGCCATGGAGGTTTCCGTGCAGGCGTAATTGACATGGCTGATAAAGGACTACTTATCATGTGCACCTATGTCGTCTTCGAACACGACGATATTTACCCCGTGCTTTAACTTAAGTCGTAGTACCTCATCTGAAATCCTCTTCTAAAACACTGGGTTCAGGATCGAATCTTGCTGGATGCAAGATCTGGACAAGTGTCTGCGGAGATCTGGACACGTGTCTGACCTACTTCAGTGTGGCACACCAGTACCCAATTCTAGAAATAGCTTTCCAGAATCTTTTAAGGTGCCCCGGAACCTGGAGGCGTTGAAACGAGTTGGCGTTAGCCACACAGTTGGCGCTATTGAACGCATTTCTCACGTCAAGAATGGCCACTACACAGTTGCGAACTCCTCACCTCTTGCGCTGGATTGCCACTTCTGCCGTCTTGGTGACGGACAGAAAGGCAAGCACCGTCGACTTGCCTTTACGGAAGCCAAACTGGTTATTAGACAGACCGCCTATACCTCCGTGTACATTGTCAATCTGTTGAGAATTAACCTCTCGAGCACCTTACCCGCTGTATCCCACATACGTATAGGTCTATATGTCAATGGATCCTCTGGTGGCTTCTCTATCTTTGGTACCAAAACAAGGGTCTAGGTTTCCCCAGGGAAGCCAGGGAAGACACCATCGTCCAAACACCTTGGCATCACCACCCTGAACATTTCAAGAGCCAGCAAGATAGCCGTATTGATGGCCAGGCTCGGAAAACCAACCGGTCCTGGCGCTTTGTTCACTTTTAGCGACATTGCTATCGCAATGAGTTCTTCGTTCGTCACCGTTGCCTCGTCGCTGGCCCCCGTTGTGCCGTTGTCAATGCGTACGTGGTCACGGCTGTTCAGCTGAGCCACCCACCCTTCCGTCGCTATGACAGCGGGATACTGGAACGCTGGTTATGGGACAAATCTACGGCGGTGGGGGACATGGACTCGGGTCGTGGCTCGGAAAGCTTCCCCCAAAGATCACCTGCAGCAGCTCCGGCGAACGCTCGGTTGGAGACGCCGGTCCTCTGGTTTTGGCCATTACTACCCGGTAGGCGTCACCGCACGGATTCGTATTGGCCTTCTGACACAGACCCTCGAAGTAGGCTCGCTTGCTGGCCTATATCTCCCTCTTTGGTGCGGCCTTCGCGGCGACTAGCGCCCCTCTACGCTCGATTCTCTTGGCGTCTGACGCGCTCTTTGCATCCTCCGTCTTGCGTGAGGTATGTTCTTCGGAGCTAGGCAATCGACTCCGTCCACCAATACACCGGCGATCTTCCATTCCTCGGTTTGACTTCCCTCGGCATGGTCGCATAGCACGCTCGTGTAAGTGTCATAACGAGTCGTTCGCCGCAAGGTTCCTGGGTTTCGCGTAAATTTCGTTCCCTCGCAAGCGCCTCTTTAAAAGTCTCTACATCAAAGTAGGACGTCCTCCATCTGCGGACGAATGGAGTGGATGCTCCTTCTTCCGAACACTACCTTGTATTGTGGACGATACAATAGCGAACCACCAAGTGGTCACTACCCAAGCAACATACAAGTTTTATAAGGATTGCACATACTTTTATATCACTAGATTTGGTTATAAAGAAGCTTACTTAGCTTAAAATAATTAAGTATATAGGGAGATCCATCATCCACCCTTCAGCTACTAAGCAGCTCTGGACTGAGTATTGATTCCGCTCCATTTCAAGCATGGTAGGTACTCTTGGTACCTACGTTGGCTACCTCCTGAAGAATCTGCCCCCTGGGGTTGGTAAGGTGGCTCCCCCACATCCCGCCCCCCCCCCCCCCCGCATTAAAGTCCCCCGTATTAAGAACGGGTTTAGGCCAGTTAGCTCAGTTGTCATACGATCACGCATGTTGGACAACTGTTCAATCGACCAGCTTGGCGGCGCGTAACAGCTGCAGAAGAACACTTCACATTTGAGGTAGACACAACCTCCTGACCCGTCGTCCATAATGCCGCCACACCTTCTGCAAATGTTGCTCCAATTTGGGTCTTTGCATTCCCAGAAAACATGCTCGCTTTCTAGGATGTCTGTATGTGCGTGATAAAAATTATGTCACCTCACTTTCTCAGTTGTTGGTCACCCGCACTGACGCAACCACCCATGCAGCATCAATCATAGTAACCCATGAGTCAACAGACAAAATTTGACAGCTCTATCAGTCGAACTCTAACCGCAATGGCAAAAACAGTGAAGCAACTCCGTTCAAAGGTGTGCGCGTTCAAGGAACGGCACCCCGCTGCGTCGAAAACGGACATCGCGTGGCACTTTGTGGACGCCGGATACGCCCGTTCCGGCATCTACAACATCTTGACACTATTAGACAACAATCAGAGCATCGAAAGAAAGCCCGGTTCCGAACGGTCAACAACCCTGAGCGACAAGAAGCTCCAAAGGATGCTGAAGAGGAAGACCGAGGCAAAAGTGGCTACATCGCTGCGTGCGCTTGGCCGGCAAAATGATAGCTACAACAATCCCTTAGAATACTATAAGTATTAGTTAAAATCGACCAACCAATTCCGGATACTAAACTTTCCGGACCCTAAGTTTCCAATTGGCCTCAATCGCGCTGGACTTATCATGCGTATAAACTCATATCACATGCAAATACAAAAACAAGTTGAACAGTGATTGAATCGAGTGTCTAGGATCACAATTCGAATATGATCAAAGTACCCCAGGGCCAGTTTCACACTCTGACCAAAACATACCATCCGACTCCATAAATCACATGAGAATTCAAAGATAAGCTCAATCACGATAGTTTTGAGTGTGTTCAAGACCACATTGGACACATCCGGAAATGTTCCCAGCCGGGTAGCCTAGATGACGAGGCCAGTTTTGATTGGATTGATCAAAAACCCACCCATGCGAAGTTTTAAATCACATGACGGTTCAACTACAAGTTAATTGTGATAAAACTTAGCATCCAATATTGGTCAACTTCCCAAAAAACACAAAAAAGTGACCGGTGATATACTTCTAGGAAGTGACTGAAAATTGAATAGTGTAAGAAGGGCCAGGTCATACTATTGGTGGATTAAGTCTGATTTTTATGAACAAATTGATCTCCATAGCCACTTTTTGACGTTGGACTACGTCTTTGTTTTTTATACTAGGGTAAAATTTAAAAAAGTTTAAAGTTTTAAAGTTTTCCACCAATCGATCGAACATATTTCTACGCTTCGATTCCATTATTTGGAACTATTGATTTTTAACCTTCAACTATTGAAACTAACGCAAAAATAAGGTAATGGCTTGAAGTTACATTTTGCAGAGTAAATTTATTAAATGCACAGTATGTTCCCTTTCACAGACTTCAAATGTATGTAAGAGAAGTCTCATTTACGATGTTTTCCAGAGAGCCACGAATTGCAAACAGTTGATTGGAATCAAGAGATGCATTCTGTTAGATATTACTTGCCAGATCGGCCGTTTCACTGGAGACTTTATTTTTTTTCCCCTTCAGGCTTCAACCTGGGATTCAGGGTCTTTTATTGGCTCCGAGGGGAATTGGGCGGAAAAACCTCCCTTACGCTGCGTATCCAAGGTGGAGCAAACAAAGATAGGAAAAAAAAGGGATCAGAGCTTTAAAGAATAAAAACAGATTCAATATATATATTTTGTTTTACATTTCTTTTTAAGTTTATTCAAAAATTAGGAAAGGAAAAGAGGAAAGGGAAGGGAAAATTACCGGTATTTGCTGGATCGTTTTTACGCTCCACTCGGCGGAAATCTTCGTCTCCATGGCGCTCCTCTGGCTGGCTCCAAATTGCCACGAATATTCCGTTCGTCGGACTTCA
Organism: Aedes japonicus; assembly: GCA_034211315.2. Lineage (NCBI taxonomy): Eukaryota > Metazoa > Arthropoda > Insecta > Diptera > Culicidae > Aedes > Aedes japonicus. The sequence goes on along the minus strand of JASCZW010000090.1, from coordinate 48,730 downwards.
CACCAGGCCTTTGCCCACTTGAAGCCGATATACTCCACTATCCTCACCACTTTACGGCTCTTTACTGTACGAAAAGTAAAGAAAAACCACGTTCAATTGCTCACTAAAATATTCTGAACAGATTCGCACTAAAATAAACTGAATCCTTTTGATGTTTTTACCTTATTAGATCTCGAACACAGTTGTCACAGCTGCTTTTATCAGCTGATTACCTATCGTAGTATGGGAGCCTTCTCTTTGACAATAAGGGTCAACTGTGAGAGCGCACAGCATTGCGCGTAACGGTTGTCTCAGCAAATGAGGGAATAGGGATGTCAAGGATGGGAAATGGGTGATAAAATGCGATAATATATTCTAATTCATTCCATTTAATTCTGTTTGATCTGTTTAAAAAAATGTAATGCTTATAAAAATAAAGAAATAAAATAAAAATTAAGAAAAATATTCACAAAACTATATAACTAATAAAATTACAAAATTCAAAAATTTACAGTATTTACAAAATTTACAAGATAAAACAATGTAACCAATGGACAGGTTACAATTCACAAAGTTAACATGATGGCCGTACAACGCTCCTGTTCCGCCATCAAACGGAAACTTGGCCGAACAGCTGATTACGAATCGTTTTAAAAAGTACACTTTATTTTTTTTCTGCAATGGAAAAGGTATCTTAAATTTCAATAAATCCTTCTTCAAGTGAGTTTGCCTTCTTTGACAGCTAGAGAATGAAACTCCAAAGCTTTAGTTGCCACCCGTTAATATTTCAGATAAAAAAAAACGAAAAGGTGAGATATGTCAGTGACATATCTGCAAAGTCGACGTAGGACTGCTTGTTGATGTGGAGGAATTGTAATAGAATTAATAAATATCTACTATATTTTGTTCAGTCTAAAGACTCATCAAACCATCTGTTATTAGTTTTAGTTTTCCACGAAAATTAATATAGTCAACTCTTTATAACTTTTGAAGTGGCCCTAAAAAGGGCCGTTTGGTATTCAGTTATTCGCTGTTCCTGGAATGATCCGAGTAGATTGTCGAGTACCGGTAATTGTCGAGTACCAGATGATGATTTGGTAGACAGTCGAATGGGTGGTCGTTGTTGTTGGTTCTGTTCCATGGAAGAAAAGCATATAATATTAGTCTTTAGGTGTTTTAGGAGCGTTAATATTGTGTATGAGAATCTTGAATTCAACTCTTTAGAACTCCTCAAGTGGCCCTGAAAAGGGCCGTTTGGTATTTTGTCGTTTGTTGTTTATGGTCCGAGTAGTACAGACAATGGTCCAGTGCTAGGTGATGGTTGGTTGTCGAATGGGTCGATGTTGTCATTCCAGTTCATGTTCCACAATATCTGCTACCTGTTGATTTAATGGTTCGGGTGCTTCGAATGCGAGTCTGTACTCAACATGGGTCTATGATACGAAAAATATGAACAATAACGTCTGCACTCTACGCCGATATTTTTAACAAACGTTAAATCTATACAAGAACCACCAAGTGTGGTTGCTTCATTCTGAAGGTTTGCTAAAGTAAATTTTAAATGTTTTCGCATAAAATCTAGAAAATCTATGTTTTCATGTTTGGAAACGTCAATGTTAAAGTCTCCGGTCAACACAACTGGCGTATCTTGCGCAGCATACCTGAACAACTTGCGAATCAAGAACAATTTTAAATTCTTGGTAGTTGTTCCTGGTGAAATGTACACCACAACCAGCAGAACTTCAGTGTCTGATATCTTAGCTGCACAAATGTCCTCAACGTTATCGACAACGCAGAACATCTCGTCATGATGTTCACTGAGCTGTTGGATCTTGTGGGTAGCAGCCATAGTGGTAGCTTTGTCTTGCTGATATATTGCTACACCACCTGCTCTCAAGTTGCAGCGTTTGAACTGAACGATGCAGTGGTAGCCTTCAATATCGACTAAGGAGTCATTGTCTAGCCAAGTCTCACTCAGTGCGAGGAATTCCACGCTTGTCAAAATCCGATCTGAGGCGATATCCATCACGTGAGCGTTCAAACTTTGAACATTGATGCTCATCAACGAGGTGGCAGAACCCTTGCTTTCCAAAACTTGGGATGGTTTATCCCCAAGTGTTTGTAATCGATGGTTTTCTAGACGCTGCAGCTCGTTCCTGAGGTCTACCATCTTAGGTGAGTTGCTACCTGTAGCATGATCGAGCTTAAAGGCATTGGTTGGGTTTGTTAAATACAGCCCCTGGATTGACTGAACACGTGACAATCCAACATACACTAACTGCTGGGTACCGAGAGCTGCTGCTGCCAAAGCTGGGTGACTGCCTGAGCCGGAAGTGCTGCTGCCTAGCGGGATATTGCCACCACCAACTTCTCCCACCGGGAGATCCGCGCAGCTCAATGCTGCCGAAAGAATGAGGCATTAGTTCAAAAATGGGTCTTTCATAAGCTCCCAGCTACTCGCTGATCTCGTTGTCCGCTCTGCTGTTTGCTGACTGGTTAATACGCTGATGTGGTATTTTGGTGCGAGTGTGATATTCTTCATTTCCCGCTCATTTCTTCTACTGGTGATTCATATCGAAATGACTATGAAAACAATTTATATGTATATATGATAATTAATATGTATATAATTTTGTTAAATATTCTAATAATAATAAGAATTATTGTTATTATTTTAATAATAATGAAAATTATTATTAGAAGAGTTTAAATCAGTAAAGATATTATCTTTCAAATGTCTTTACACATAGCTAGAATATCATGAGAATTTAATTTATTTCTTCTATATCCTGTTTCTTCTCTACAATAAATTAAATAAACTCTTTAGTTGGGAAAATTGTGTTGAAAAGGACCCTTTTTATTAATTGTCGGGGAGAGGGGGGGGGGGGTCTTCTCGAGTAGCAAGATGGACTGAATTTTCTCCGGCCTCTTGGAGTAATGTCATGTTGATGTAACGCCATGTAGTGAAAATGTCGATTAGATCAAGATAAAATATTAATTTAACAAACTCTTTTACTGAGAAAATTGTTTTGGTCGCCCAGAAAGAACAGGTTGTATTAATTATCGGGGGGAACATAGGGATCAAATTGGCTTCTCGGTCTTCTCAAGTAGCAGGATGGCCTGAATGATTGGCAGGTAACCACCCTGTGAAATTTTCAGAACAGAGAAAATCGGGATTTACATATAGATAAGCAGCATCATCTTCGGCCACTTTTTACGCTCTTGAAGTAACGCGAAGTAACATTACAACCATGCGTTGTAATAAAAATGTCGATTATCTTATGATAAAATAATATTTTAACAAACTCTTTAATTGGTAACATTGTTTTGTTCGCCCTGAAAAGGACGGGTTTTTATTTAATTGTCGCGGGGCAACATGGTACACGTTCGAAATGTGCTTCTCGGTCTTCTCAAGTAGCAAGATGGCCTGAATTTTCTCTGGGCTCTTGAAGTAACACCATGTTGAAGTAACGCCATGTAGTGAAAATGTCGATTTGCATATTGTTTTGGTCACCCTGAAAAAAAACGGGTTGTATTAATTGTCGGGGGAACATGGTACGCGATCAAATTTGCTTCTCGGTCTTCTCAAGTAGCATGATGGCCTGAATAATTGGTAGGAAACCACCCTAAGAAATTGTCAGAACAGAGAAAATTAGGATTTACATATAGATTGACGTGGCTCGGCCATTTTATCCGGGCTCTTCAAGTTACGCCATGTTGAGACGGTGCGTTGTAATGCTATTTTCACTACTCGATTAGCTCATAAGATATTAATAAAACAAACTCTTTAATTTGGCAAATTGTTTTGTTCGCCCTGAAAAGGGCGTTTTTCATCAATTGTCGGGGGAACGCGATCGAAATTTGTATGTATGGCCTGAATATATGACAGGAATCCACTGTATGTACTGCCATCGTCAGCTGCTTTTTAAGTCACGACCACTTGGTTTAGGGGGATGGATGTGGGTCGAGACGTCATTCGTGTCATGTCTCGCCTCATGTCCAATCATTATTCTTTGAACGCTCATTTATACCGGTTTGGGCTGAGGGACAGCAATCTCTGTGAGTGTGGACAAGGCTATCAGGACGCAGATCACGTTATTTGGTCTTGTGCTGAACATCGTGGAGTCAGATCGGGGCTCTATGATTCCCTTCGGGCTCGAGGTAGACAACCCAATGTGCCAATTCGAGATATTTTGTCTGTACGTGTTTGGGAGTACATGAAACTCATTTATGTGTTTTTGACTAACATTAGCTTTAGATTGTAGTTAGTTTAAGTTTTTTTTCTGTGTATGTTTTTTTTCTTTTTCAAAATATGTTCAAGTCAAAAGAAGACCATAAGTTGTATAGTTATGTGTTTCAATAATTTAGAATTTAAATATAATGTGTTATGTAAACCATACTTTAAATTTCCACCCTCTTTCCCATCCGTAATTTGTAATCCCTATTAACCTCGAGACGGCCGCGCTTAATCGGTTTTATCCCCCTAACTTTAGTTTTAAGACAAATGATGTATAAAAACATGAAAATTTGGCTCTGTAAAGTTGATTCGATTGAGCCTGTACAAATAAGTGATTAGTTAAAAAAAAGTCACGACAGGCTGGGCACGGCTACCGACCGCCAGCTGCTACTGCCACGACCAGTTGCTGGGTACCGAGCGATGCTGCTGGGTGCTGCCCAGCACCGGGAGATCCGCGCAGCTCCAATGCTGCCGAACGAATGAGGCATTTGTTCGGAAATGTGTCTTTTATCATGGCATCGGGTACCATTGCATGAACAAAAGGGGGTATCAACTAAAGCAATGTGAATCAAATTCATTAAAAGGGGAGGGGAATCAGATGTTTCGCCAAACACTAGCGTGAAACAGAATCTACCTCTCGAGAACAAAGAATAAGAAGAAGACGATGGGAGACGTCTCTTGCTTAGATTTGAAAACTGTGCTAGGAAATTTGGTTAATTTACTCTGCGAATCGAAATTATAAGACATCACCTTACATTTACGTTATTTTTAATAAGTTAATGTTAAAAATCAATTAACTTGATTACTAAAACTGATACGTAGAATTATTTCCAATCGATTGGTGCAAACGATATGAAAATCGTTTATGCAATGACTTAGTTATTATCGCTCAAAATCTCCCAAACGACCCGTAACGCGCTCGATTTCATAAATTTTAGAACGGCGCCCCAGTATAGAAATGAAAGACGTAGTCCTACGTCAAAAACTTTTGAAAATTTGAATGAGATATATTTTTTTCTTTTTTCAATCATCAACCATTCTTTTTAATTTCAAAATCTACACGGAAAAAAATCTTGTAGTAAAAGCTACCATTTTACCCGACTATTCTTATTTTCAAAACTACCAAAAACATTCAGTCAAATTTACTACGTTTATGGTACAACCTTCAACATTTGTGGTATATTTGACAGATCTCATATTGATGTCAACCGAACCATGTTTGATCTAAGCACAGGCATGGCCAAATCAAATGCTTTTATAGTCAGGTGAAAATTGTTGTTTTTTGCGCTTAATTCAACTCTCGCAATGGTAGTTTCTACTGTGATTCTACTTCTTTGAAAGAAAAGTAGAGTGAATTTTTAAACAAACAGCAAAAAATAAATGAATTACTGTAAACTCAGTCGGTCTAGTTACCCATTCGTCCCATTGGCATACACTGAAACAATATTTCACTTAGCTTCTACTAGAAACACAAGTACATATTTCCCAATACTAAAATAAGTTATTTTTACATGAATATCACATAAAAAAGAAATTATACTTCACTAATCATTTAATTCACATTTCACTGGACACATAAGATTTACTTGATTTTGCAAAGCATTTCCACTTCATAAACCACATGAAAGCTAAGTGAATTTCTAGTGGATATTTTCCACAAAAAATGTGATTTTTTTTTGGAAGGAAACTTCCGAGGAATATGTGAAGTGGTTTCTAAAGCAATCGTAAATTTTACTGAATATTCAAAAATTTCATAAAACTTTACACTTGTAAATAAGAGAAACATAAGACTTTAACTAACCATCACTTTTCTGTTTTATTTTTCAGGTAATTCATATCACTGCATCTACAACGCTGTCGTGAGTAAGTAACCCAGACCCTAGTCACGATCTTTCCCCCTAGGTTGAATACGCAAATCCAATCCAATCAGAACGGTACGTGCACAATCATTCTTTTTATTTCAACCCTCATCGTCGAACCGTTCGAAATCTCGATATTTTCCAAACAAATCAGCAGCAATCCCCGCGAGGACGGTGCGGTATCCAACTTTCACGATACAACTTTGAAAATCCACCGGGGAACAATAGCAGCAACTCGCAACGACTAACAAACATAATTCAATGACTAATTTAGAAAGTCTGCTCCTCAAACTTGAAATAAAAAACGAGGTGAAAAGCTGCCGCGTCGAATGAGTAACGGGTGAGGGTTAACAACTTTTCCACTCGGAACTTCCATTTTTGTCGCTTTTTTTTATTATTTCCCTCGCCATTCATGGAAAATCTCAAATTTGTTTCCTCCCTCTCTCTCGGCAGGGAAGTAAACTCCGGAGGGAGATCCCACTTTTCACCGCTCGTATTTTGTTTCCTCAGAGGGCGAGGTGGGAGGTCGGAAAACAACAATAACAAAACGAGCGAAATCTTTTCTTAGCTAAACTTTTTTTGCACTTCTTTCCGTCGAACTTTGCCCTTTGCCATGAAATACACCTATATATGAGCAAAAGCATCAACGAAAGGTGATGGAGGTATTGTTGTGTGGCGTCGCAATGTTTTAGGCAGACTAAAATATAAACTACGCATGAAAAAATTGTAAAGTTCCATAGAAATGTTTTAAAATTTTAAGAAATTACTCATTTCTTCTCATTTTCTAGTTACCAAAATATTATTATTTGGACTTGTTATATCGGAATGCTCTAACTTTACGTTTGATACCATCCATTAAGTTCTGCACAGCTCTCTGGACACATTTTCCACTTTTTAGAAAAAAAAACTTTCTCATTATTTGCCTCTCCTTTCGATTTTCCAAGGTTTCACTGCACAATGGCCCAACTTCTTTCAATTGGACGAAGCTCTGGGGTGTTCGGATGATTACAGTCCTTTGGTACAATGTTGGCGTTGTTGCCTGCATACCACTCCTGAACCACTTCGCCATAATGGCAAGACGCCAAATCTGTCCAAAACAACACAGAACTCATGTGCTTTTGAATGATTGGTTGACTTAAGCTTGTTGTTTATTCGTACCTGTTGTTGAAGATTTGCTCTTCAAAATACAACAACAAATAGCCTGCCAAACTATTTACTTTTAGGAGAACTTCGACACTTTTTTACCCTGAAAGGATCGCCAACCTTGCCACGTTGTAATGCGGTATAACACTCCAGACCAGGAAGCTGCTTGAAGTCTGTTTTGACGTTTGTTTCATCATCCATAACCATGCAGTCAAATTTTCAGCACTTTGTCGTACAGCTTAGGCGCTCTTGTTTTCGAACTGGTTTCCTGCTTCTTGTTCCTGCCGCTTTCTTCACTTTTTGAACGAAAGAGTACGATGTTTTGACCTGTTTAGCCACATCTCGGATGGCAAGGTTCGGGTTTTACTTAATCAGCTGAAGCACTGCATCCCGCTGGGATTTGAAGTTTTCATCCCGCTTGCCGCCAGATCCTGGTTTCCGATCGAGAGTTAACCGATCCCGGAAGCGTTTCAAAATGCTACTTACTGAATGAAGGACTCCGAGTGATTTTGATATTTATTGATGCGACATAGTCGGATTTTCCACGCACTTGTTGTTCTTTCGACTCCACTTTCAATACAATGCTTTTTTGACAGCAAACCGTATGTCAAAACGTTCATACACACAATGACATTGCATAAGCGGAATTGATAACACCTTTATATTGACAAATAAATGGCTATTTAACCATGGCTAGATTTTGCTGTACGCATAGTTTATATAATAACTTCTCTAAGGCAGGCGGTTTTCTTGTGAAATTATCGATCATGTTTTTAAGGACTGTATCGTTAGTTATGAGTACACCTTAAAATTGCTGTATTCAAATATGTTTTATTTATTTAGCAACTCAAAATCATTTACATTGTTCAATGTCCATCGAAAAAGCCCATTACATCAGTATTCATTTAATTTTTCATAGATCTCGCACCTTCTTCTTGATGTTTCTCATGAGGCTTTGCACAACCGTTCCGTCGATGGGTTTGCTTACGTTTACCCAGTCTTTTTTTAATTTGATGATGTCATCTGTTCCCTAGCCTTCCTCCGCAGCTTTCCTTTCATCAAAGCCCAAAATTGGCCTTATTCGCGGAAAATTTTGAGGATTCATCGCCTTTCCCGCAAATTGGACATTGTTCTCTTCATACCAGTCCAAGGTGACACGCGCATAGTGGCAGGATGCCAAATCTGGTCAAATCAGTCGCTATCCTATGTGTTTTCAGAATAGTGGCGGAATTCGTTTCAGGCATTCCTTCCGGTACATTTCGGCGTTCATATTTGCGGTAGTGAAAACAGGTGTCGATTTCAGACCGCACTGTCAAATTGCTTGCCAAACCCACTCCTTTTTTTCCAAAATTTTCGCAAAAAATCGATTTCTCTGAACTTTGGACATCCGTTCTACGCTTCACGGTGTAAAACTGTGCCCGTGGAAGTGCCCTGTAGTCCAATTTGACGTATGTCTCGTCATCCATGATAATGTAAAGAATCATTTTTGCTCAAAACGTCGTCGTAAAACTTCCGAGCCCGAGTTTTCACGGATTCCGCCTGAATTTGGCAGCGTTTCGGACAATTTTGTTTCCGGTACGTCTTCAGGGAATTTCCACACTATTTTGCGCAATGTCTGATGGGTACCTCCTGTTTTCCTTTAAAAACTTTGCAAATTTGTTTGTCCAAATTTGGGTTTGAAGCAACGATTTTTCTACCACTGCCGGGTAAGTCCTTCAATGTGTAATGCATAGCAAACCGGTTGATCGCATTTTGGACCGCACAGACACTAACATCTTCTTCTTTTGCTAATTTTCTTAGCGACAATCCCTTTTCAGTGCAGTACTTGGTCACAATCGATTTTCGCTTTTCTTCCGTAAGACCTCGCATTGTTCCGCTTGATGTTAAACTTTAACTTTTCATGAAGGTTTGTTTACAGTACAAGCAACACATTGACACTAAGCAGCTGTCAAAGTAAGTCATAGGCCTTTTCACACAGAACCTCAAAGGTGTACTCATAATTAACGATGCAGTCCTTATGTGACTAGCAAATTTTTAACATGTAACTATTGTCTGTTTATCTAGAATGCTAGCATCGCTTCAATTTAACCAAATTTAAGTCATTTGAAGATCATGAAGATAATTTGTTCAGCTTAACCAGTGAAACCATGGTGGCTAAAAAGTTAAGGAAATCGAGAATATCACTTAAGTATATAACTATTAATTGATGATTTTAGTCTCCACTGCTTCAAAATAAATTGATCTTCATAATGCCAACATGAATTTGCCGATAATCGCTGCATTTATGGTATTTTTTAAACATAGGCCAAATGAAGGAGCTAGGCTCACATAACGTCATGTGTTGCTAAATTAATACAGCAATGCTGAATAATCATTTTAAAAATATAGAGTACGGGACGGGTTTTAAGTGGTTTAGCATCGCCTGGGATATTAGATAAAGCTGTAAATAATTTATAATTAGAACTGCCAATATTCAGACGTTAACCTCTCTGCTCACTTTTTATTTATCGGAACTTACCTTCGGAAACGAGCATTAGACTCAGAAAATTTCATAGCGATGAAACAAAGTTCTCACTTGCTGGGACTTATTAAAAGCATGCGGATTGCTTTCCGATCATGAAAATGTTTTGTTCAGCTCCGCAATCTGTACATAAACTTATAACATTGTAGGAGTGCAAATCCCTGCATGTGTGTTAAGGCGAAATGAAATAGGCCAGTTCACGATTTGCTGCTAACGTCCTTTTTATTTCCTCAACCCGCTCCTTCGTTTTACCCATCCGCTCTCGAAAACAAACAACCATAAGGGCATCTTCAACGGTGGTCCAAATCTTGGTTTGGATTTATTTTGTATTGGTGTTGTAAATTTTATTTTTTACCGGATCTATTTTGCATTTAAATCTGGTACATGTTTTGCTCTATTCATGCAGCAATTTCGAACAAGAAATACACCGTTCCAAAACACTACACGCTACTTGTTCTATTCCTTTATTACGGAGATTTTCAGCCCTAGGCTGATTCATCTCCCAATACACGCTACTTGATAATACGAATTAATGAGTAAAATTTCAGCTACTTCTAAACAAACACTTTATTGAGTATATTCTGAGGTCTATTCATGAGACGAAAAGTTGCCATGTTTTATGCGGATGTTGCTGGCGCCGGACAGAAAATGGTTTTGCACGCCTCGAATACTGACAATTACCGCTAGTTGCTCACGGTGCTTGTGAACTGCCTTTTTGTTTTGTTCTTGAATAACGAATGGTTTCTTAGTTTTTTACAGCCACTGAAATTTTCAGAAAACGCTGACTAGTTCCAAATAACACAGATAAAAAGAAACATTGAATTTTCTTCGTTATCTAATGCACATAAAGGGAATGCTAGATTTGGCAGAAAATAATGGGATATTTCATGTAAATTTAACACAGATAACGCCTGAATCTAGCCTGTTGTATGGAAGATTGCAAACAATATCGTTGTTTACGCTCCTTTGACTTGGAAATACACGAGGAGAAATTTTACGCGCTGGTTAAAATTAATTATTTTTTTCTGTGAAGGAGGCTCCCGGAATTGGGACTGTTGTGGATGTTGCGATTAATTTGGTGACAATTTCTGATTTCGAATAGTATTTCGATTGCTGGGAAATGAAGAATCATGAAATCTTCAAAGTGAACAATCGGTTTATTGATGAATTTTTCATGATTAGCACTCACAAATAGCTAATACATATATATTTTAGAGAAACCTGTTATATTGAATTTGTCGACAGGTTTACTAGGGCTCAGAATAATCAGGCTAATCTTCTGGGAGAGGGGATACATTTCAAAATGGCAGTTTTGATAAGTTTTCAGGAAGAAACCAATTATATCTTGAAGAAAGATTTAAATCGTATTTCTCGAAAGTTCGAAAAATCTTCGATTTTTTTCAGGAATTGTTTTTAAATATTATATTATTCAACGGCATATTCGACAGATTTTAGCCTATGCACATCTCGGCAAATATATGAATTGGTCAGAACCTACATAAGCTTCTAAAAACTGAAGAACTCTTGAACAAATAGGTTTTGAACTTCAGTGAACATCGGAATATCTATGAAGTTTAGGCGGACATGTAATAAACTTGACAGAAGTTGCTTAAACTGTTCAGAAGTTGAATAAACTTATTGGAAGTTTAAAGATAATCATGAAGTTTGCTTTCCCTCTCTCTTTCTCTCTCTCTCTCTCTCTTCATCTCTCTCTCTATCTCTCTGCATCTCTCTCCCTCTCCCTCTCTATTTTGAGTGGTGGAACTTTAGAGAAGTTCATTGAATTGTCGCCAAATTCTCAATGTTTCTGGAAACTTGGATAATTTACTAGACATTGAAAAGAAAATTAAAATTTGGTCGATTTACAAAACTTTTAATGAGTTAGTGGAATTTCTGTGAAATACATAGCATTTCCAAGATATTGTTAAACTTTAGAAGAACTTTTAAGAATTTCCAAGATACGATGATATGGCGGAAATTCCAAAAAAAAATGATTAAACATTAAAAAGTAGTTCATTTTTTTATTCTCGTTTTGCTGTAAGAAGTTAATGTTATTCTTAAAACTTAAATACCCTGAGCTTAAACTGATATAGCTCTCTGGACTATTGGGACGGGAAGATCCCTAAACTTCTAGAAAGCTCCCTGAACTTATGTAAAAATCTTGAAATGTTTCCTAAGCTTTGGAGAATGCTCAAACAATCGTTAGAAGTTTCCTGAATTTCTGGGGCGTTCTCTAAAATTCTGGGAAATTCTCCAAACTTTGATGAAGTTTTCTGAAATGCTTAGATGATTCCAGGACTGGGAAAATTTCTGAATTTCTGAAAACTGTCCTGAGCATCTGGGAAGTTGATTGAGCTTTTGGAAAGTCCCCTAAACTTGTGGGAAGTTCTCTGAACGTCTGAAATGTTTGCTGAGCTTCTAGAAAATTTCCTGATCTTTGCGGAAGTTCCCTTTGTGGACGTTTCCTGAAGTTCTGGAAAGTTTTCAGAATTTCTGGGGAGTACTCAGAACTTCAAGGAAATCCCTTGAACTGAAAAAAAAAACCTTAGAAGTTTCGTGAACTTCTGAGAAGTTCCCTATACTTGTGGGAAGTTTCATTGTCACTAAATAAGTTCTCTGGACCTCTAGAAAGATACGCAAAATTTTGAAAAGCTTCATGAATTTCTGCAAAGTTTTCTAAACTTGTGGGATGTTCTTTGGAAAGTTCTGGAACTGTTTTCTGGAAAGTTACCTGAATTTTTGGGAAGTTCCTTGATAGAGCTTGCTTCAGATAGAATTGGAACAAAAACAATTGCCTGTATTTCAGTTATTTATTATTGAATTCAAGATCTTTTTTTATACAAATGTAGCGTTTTCTTCATACTTTTAAGAAAAAATACGGATAAAATTATTCGTCACGGTTTCAAAGGAATTCTAGAATTTTTCCTGTAAGACGGCTCATAAGGCGGCGCACACCTTCTTCGTCCATCGTTTTAGCTATCTTATTCCACCAGGTCTTCATCTGATTGATGTCTTTGACAACCTTTCCCTTTGCCTTGAGTCTCCTCTTCATGATCGCCCAGTATTTCTCAATAGGGCGGAACTAGGGGCAGTTGGGTGGGTTAAGGTTTTTCGGAACAACCTGGACCTCTTTCTCTGCACACCATTCTTGAACGACTTTGCTGTAATGACAGCTTGCCAAATCTGGCCAAAACATTACGGGACGGTCGTGGGATCGAATGAACGGCAAAATTCGTTTTTGGAGACACTCTTTTTGGTATAGTTCCGACGTCATTGTCTTATTTGTAACGAAAACTTTCGTTTTTTTGCCACAGCTGCAAATGCCCTGCCAAATCATGAATTATCGTGCAAATTTGTCGGCAACAACAAATTTTAAATTTGGCAGGAACATCCCCCCGAGCCGTTGCCAAGTAAAATTTTTGACCTGGGATTTGCCCGAAGTCAGCCTTGACATAGGTTTCATCGTCCATCAGAAGACACCCGTCGAACTTGGTCAGCACCTGGTCGTATAGCTTCCGAGCACGGATGTTGGCCACACTATTCTGTTTTATGGTCCGATTTGGCTGTTTGCTAGCTCGATACGACTTGATTCCTTCCCGGAGTCGAGTTCTCCTCACGGTACTATGGGCAGCACCGAATTTTCTGGCCAAATCACGGTCCGACAGATTGGGATTCCTCTTAATCGTCTTCAAAATCTTACCACGCAGTTTCCGGTCGACAATTCCACTCCGACGATTGGCTTGGGGCTTCCGAATCGTCGTCAATGTTTTCTTATACCGTTTGATAACGCGCCATACGGTATTTCTGGGCAATTTCAGCTGTTTAGCTAGCCTAGATGCAGACCACAATGGATTTTCCAAATAACTGTGCACAACTTTTTCCCTTCTTTCGGCTTCCATGTTGATTGTTTACAAAGTAAAGTCGATTTGCGGAATGTCAAAAATACATACGTGAAGCTCACAAAATTCCCGACACGTGGGCGCCAAGAACTTCCAAATCCGTCCACCAGGAGCGCCACAATATGAGCAAACGTTTGTTCCAATTCTAAGTGAAGCAAGCCTTATTCTTGAAAGTTCCCTGAACATCTTGGGTAGTCTATAAACTTCTGAGAAATACTCAAAAATTCTGATAGGTTCTATTAATTTCTCTGTGAACTCATGTGAAGCTCCCTGCATTTATGGAAAATTCGATGAATTTCTAGGAAATACCATGAATTTCAGCGAAGTTGCTGATCTGCTGGGAAGAACCTTTAACTTCTGGGAAGTTCCTTGATTTTCTTGAAATTTCCCTGAATTTCTGGAATGTTCCCTAACCATCAAGGAGAATTGCAAAACTTCTGGGAACTGCGGGCGGTAGATCTTCAGGATGGCTTTTCAAAATTTGCTCAGGCTCAGTAGGCTGGTTGACTCCCCAATCCTCACATTTTCATCGAGAAAACTAGTTGAGGAAGCTGACACCAACATCCGTAAGGCTTCAGTGCACTTTTGTAACAAGTTCAGGCCGACTTTTCAAGCTGTATCAGAACTTAGCTGGAAAAAGTCATCATAGGACTCTAAGTGTCGCAAAATATCCAGGAACATTTCCCTTAGCATGCGGAAACGATGTAGAAAGGGCATGTCGTCGTAGGTTGGCGTGTCGCTAAGGTAGTCCTGGAACAGCTTATGATGACCGAAACAAAATCACAGTCGACATTGGGGCGTCTTCCAGGACTTGACCCTCTCCGTTTCGACTCTTGTTTGTCTGGTGGCAAATTACAATTCAGCATTATCTAATATCGTTTAAAAGAAATGCATGCATTAACACACTCATACTCAGCCAAACGAAAGAGCAGGTATTTCTCGTCGTCTGCTAACGACTGGTAGAAAAAAAGATTGGGTTAAACCAATTCATGTCTAAAAGTTTGCGAAAAATTTGCGATCTCTGGAAAATAGCTCCGGTCTCTGATGTTGAATGATTTACAGGATGACAGATGTTGGCGGATTCAACAACAAAAAAACAACACCGGTGCGTTGAACGCAAAGTTGGTCTATTTTAGCTGGTTCTATTTAAGTTTTGCTAATGCAAATCTAGTATAAAGTTGTTCCAAAAATTTACCACCGCTGAAGATGCCCTAACATATCCATTGCTATAATCACAAACTCGTCTACTAGCAGGTTGAGACAGACGTACACGACAAAACTTTAATTTTGTCTTTGTTCTTTAGATTGGCAATGTGCATTTCTTATTTCATTTACTCTCACGGAAATGTTGGACAAAGCAACTGTCGCGACATACGTGATGCTTCGTTTGAAAACAAGTAAATGTAAGAGATATCAGGCTTCACATTACCATACCGGTACTCTAGAGCCATGGTTTACAAAGAAGCGAGAAGAAAAGAAACATGAGCTCTCTCAAAATCATCAGTAATGCAAAAGCATTGCAAAAATATCGAAAAATTCCTAGACCAGACCGGTAATCGAACCCAGCCACCTCTAGCATTGCTTTGTAGCCGCGGCATTGTCAACTGACCTAAGGGAGGAGTGGAATTTTTGTAGCATCACCTAATGGGCCATGCATTATGCCGTCTAATATTTACAGCTAGGATAATGAGCTAAAAACCTGCTCGAAAGAGCATGCTCTTGCTACTTCAGCGTCGCATAAGACTCATTTCGGATACTCACACAAACAAACATCTTCAAACTGGTCAGTCCCCTCGAGGCAAGAGTGGAGAGCAGTCAGTGGTACGGATGCTGGTGGAATGTTAAAATTCTTCCAACCACCTCCACCACCAGCACATCTGCGTTCGATGTGGTGCGAATGGAACGAGTATTTCTCACCCAAAATCCTGCAACTGAGAAGGCACGGCGAGCCAGGAAAAAGTTTTTCTTCTCAGCTCAGCTCTTTATGGGCACTAGCTAAGACCAAAGCTTTTTTTCCTCCCTACTTTCACTTCATCGTCGTCACCATTATCTTTTGACGCAGCGGTAAGCTGCAGAGTGGATATATACTGTGCGCTGTAACTGTGTAACAACTCTTCAGGGAGAACCGTGGTGCTTTTCAAACTTTGAGCGAGTAAAAGTATTTTAATTATCTATTTGCTAATCCAATTACCTACCTACAGCAGCGGCCAGCCGGAAAGGACAACTTTCCGACACTGGTGATTCCGGTTCAGGTCGTTGTTTAATAATTAGCAGAACGTAAATACGTAGCTTTTCCGCGTCCCGTTGGACAAACAAGCGAGTTGTGCTTATTTAATAATATTCATTATTATTATCATCATTGTCATAACAGCGCAGTGTCAGTGGGTGAAAATGTTGAACTCGAAATCCTGTGAAATGACACACATATTGCTCTTATCTTTTCGCAGTGATGCGTTTGTTGCCTCGGTGGTGTCCAACCGCACGCAATTCCCCAAATGACAAACTGCGTTGATTGCGATATTGGCCCGTGGACCTCCCATGGCGGGACTGAGAGTCATTTGGCATGCAAACGGTGTGGCGCACGGGCATTTGGCATACCATATACCTGATAATTGGAACCATATTTTTCCACTCCCGAGCATATTATTTGACCAACGGAAATGGTAGGTGTGCGAGATATGGAAAATATGGCTTTTTGAAACTTTCCGGTTGATTTTGATCGAGGTCAATTAAGCGTGATGGTTGCATATATTGGATTGTACAATTTGCTGTGGCAGTGGAATTAGGTTTCGGATTTTATCACTCGAAGCTTAAACATTTCTTTTGTACTCATTACGCTTACTCCAACTCGAGATTAGGCGTATTCTGTTCTATATAATCTATTACATTTTCTAGTCTATATTACCAATAATATAAAGTTTATAACAGTTTCAAAATATAGGCCACCAAAAATAGATCAACTCTTTTCCACTTTCACTTACTAAGTTTTGTATGCCGACGTCAGCGTGTTTTTGTTTTGGAATATCGCCTACTTCATTTCGATTTGATTTCAGACAGTATTAGATCCCATGGTTTTTTTTATTTTTTTTATTTTGTTGGGGCGTAGAACCACTGCGTCCACTGAGTTGAACTTTTGTGATATACCCCTGTTTACTATACTAATTAGTTTACCCCTGTTTACTATATAATAAGCTAGATCACCATTTGTCAAGTGACCAGCCTAAGACGCGTCTCCCAGTCAGGCAAAATTGAGTTTATAAAACCCACCACCTTTCCAGGATTTGCAGTCCAAATTTCTTTAGGTTGCATATAGCCACTGTACAGAAATTTAAGTCTGCTCTTGTACACAGCATCACAACTGCAAAGCAGATGTTCCGAGGTTTCACGTTCCATGTTACAGAAACGACAGATATCATTCTGAACCTGGCCAATGTTCTTCAAATGATATCTACTCGGGCAATGTCCGGTTACTAGGCCAGTATAGGTACAAAGAACTCTCTTATTGAGCTCCAGAAGCTTTTTACTAATTGTAACATTTGGAATTACAGGTATACCTCGATAGTACGTACATCAACTTTCTCACTTCAAATTGAAAATGCATAAAAAATACTGATTGTATCTGAAATCTAATACAACCAAAAGAAAGAACAAAAGCTGCTCTTTTATATAGTCATATGAGATTGGAGATTCAATCAGTAGTTTTTATGTGATTGCGATTTAAAGTGAGAAGCTTGATGTACGTACTATCGAGGTATACCTGTATAAACCTTTTCGCTTGAGAACACTTTGTGGTGACCAACCAATTGGTCATCACCCTTTGCTCTTCCCAAGATTTTAATTCCATTTTTATGGCACAGTATGATATACCGCAGAATGGTTCTGGGCCAATAAACTGTGCATTTGAACCTTGTTTAGCAAGCTCCCCGAATAAAAAAATCTCATAGATTTACAATTGAATGTATTGTTACCATACCATAGAATCTATAGTATGTACAATTAATCTTGTTGTTCTCAACTATAAGATGACAATAGGAGTTATTGTTACCAAAATAGAATCTAATGTAAACTGAGACATCGACAATAGAAAAGGGGGGTTGTTATGTATCTTAACTATAGAAATAATCATTATTTTCCGAACAAATTTGAACCAATAACTATTAATTGTATTGTTTCGCAATTGTTGAAAATCCAAGCATATGGAATGAATTGTAGATGTATTGTAATGACAATATGCATTTTTCCTTTATCTGATTCATGAACAATAAGATTCATGGTCGGAAATAGATGTTAATGTTATTTTATATAAATGTATTGTAATTGTATGGTTATTTTTATCCGGGGTCTGCCCTTTCATTGCCTTCAATGCCACAGTGTCCCGGAACCCAGAATAAATTTACCGAGTTCTCTTGGCACACCTTTCGCAATGAAAGAATGCATTCCCAGACAAGTTTGGATGTACATTTATAATTACTTAACGCTTTGAGTGCCGCTTGGCTGTCTGTAAAAATACAAATATTTGCATATCTATATTTTCTCTTCAGACAAACGTTAACACATTTTATTATAGCAAAGATCTCCGCTGGGAAAACCGTTGGATAGTTTCCCATCGCCACTGACATTTCTACCCCAGGGCCGAAGATTCCTGCTCCCGTTTTTGTTCCAATTTTTGAGCCATCTGTGAAGAATTTTATGGAGCCATGACGAACAGTGGGACCTCCGACTTCCCAATCTATACGTGACGTTTCACATATGTTGTAAGGGATGTCATGGTTTTCCACAGGTTTCATCCAGTCTCCATTCATATTCATCACTGGCCCATTTTGAAAGCTTTGTGAAATGCTCAGGTGACCGACTAAATCACCAGACATGAAAGTTTTCAACCGTTTAAGTCTAAGCATACTCTTTTCCGCTTCTAGTTGCACGTATTCGTGCAAAGGCAGCAGATTTAGCATTGCATTCAACGCATTTGATGGAGTGCTGCGCATCGCTCCCGTTATAGCAATGGATACTAGCCGTTGAAGTTTTGCAAGCTTTTTCTGAGCAGTAGCCTCTTTTGTTTTTGGCCACCACACAAGAGAAGCATACGATACTTTAGGACGTATTATGGATGTATAAATCCACATTATCATTTTTGGTCTTAGACCCCATTTTCTGCCAAATGTTTTTGAGCAAATCCAGAAAGCACTGGTTGCCTTACCGATCACACACTCAAGGTGAGCATTCCAGTTCAGTTTGGCATCCAGTATCACTCCTAAGTATTTAACCTGTTCACTAAGATGGATCTTTAATCCTCCTAGCTGGAACGCTTTTAGACTAAACTTCCTTTTCCTAGTGAAAGGTGCAATTACTACTATTGCTGGATTAATGCTAAGGCCCTCCTTGATACACCAAGACTGGGTAAATTTTAGGGCGCATTGCATTCTTTCTGAAATGATGTTGTTAAATTTTCCCCTCACTATAATGACTATATCGTCTGCAAAACCTACAACCTCGAAACCTTTTTCCTCTAAGCTTCTTAGAAGATCGTCTACAACTAAGGACCACATAAGTGGTGAGAGGATTCCTTCTTGGGGACAACCTTCCGTTGCCCGTATTGTAATAGACGAACTTCCCAGCTCTGAATTGATTTCTCTTTTTGCGAGCATGGTATGAACCCAGTTAATTATGTTCATGTCAAAGTTCCTTTTCTTCATTGCACGAGCCATAGATGAATAGGAAGCGTTGTCGAAAGCTCCTTCAATATCTGAGAAAGAACAAAGTGCTATTTCTTTCACCGATAGAACTTTTTCTACTTTTGAAACCACACTATGCAGTGCCGTAACTGTTGACTTACCAGACTGGTAAGCAAACTGGAACTCAGATAGTGGATACTTGTTCATGTAATTTGAATTGATATAATCATTCAACACTTTTTCCATAGTCTTTAATAGGACTGATGAAAGACTAATGGGTCTGTATGATTTAGGATGCGCCTTGTCTCGCTTTCCTACTTTAGGTATGAAGATAACTTTTACTTGTGTCCATGAAGTTGGAATATGGTTGAGTCTTAAACTTGCCTTAAAAATCTCAATTAATGGCGAGATCAACACTGCTTCGCCGTTTTGAAGTAGTGCTGGAAATATCCCGTCCATTCCTGCAGATTTGTAAGGCTGAAAAGATCTCAACGCATTTTCTACCCTGGCTTTCTTAAAGATTTTGTCAGCCAAGTCATTTGCAGCAATTTTCGCTCCAACAGACATTTGAGATGTCCTTGTAGAACTTTTTTCAACTTCAAGTGATCCATCTCTGATTGGATCTACACACAAAACTGATCCAGGAAAATGTGTTTCCATAATCAGCTTCAACGTTTCACTAGGAGTTTTTGTAAAAACTCCATCCTCATTTTTCAGATTCCCAAGTTCAATCGTATGCTCCTTTGCAAGAGCCCTCTGAAGTCTTGCGACTTCCGGACTATTGCTTATGTTTTCACACGTTAGAACCCAGGATCTTCGTTTAGATTTTCTTATTTCTTTATTGTACTCAGTAAGGGCACTCCTATAGGGAGTCCAATCTGAGGTTCTTTTCGCTTTATTAAACAACCTACGAGGTGTTTTACGCAGACGTTCCAACTTAGAGTTCCACCACGGAACATCCCTGTTAGAGGACGATTCCTTGATAGGACAACTAATATGGAAAGAATTTAAAATCGTATCATTTACCTTTTGGGAAAATGATTCCAGTTTCTGAACTGAATCAATCTTTCCACCTTCTGTAAATAACTCCGAGTTTAAATGTTGTGCATATTGATCCCAGTTTGTTTTTCTCGGATTTCAAAATGTAGTAGTTGACCGATTTCCTCCACTCCATTCGTACACAATGTGTCTATGATCCGACAATGACGTTTTCTCAGAGACTTCCCACTTTGAAATAAATTGATACGGTCAAAATTTGGTCAAGGGAAAACGCGTGTAAATCGGTGAAATCGTTTATTTAAAAAATCAAATCCAAATCCGAATTGCCGGGCCCTACGCTTGACCCCTGCCATCAGATTTTGTACAGCCACCTTGTCCACCTTCTTCGCCGCAGAAAGCCAGTTTGCCTTGAACTGCTGCTCGTCCTTAGCAGTTTTTTGGTCTTCTTTAGGTTCCGCTTTGACAATAGCCCAGTATTCTCAATTGGGCGGAGCTCTGGCGTGTTGGGAGGGTTCTTGTCGCTTGGGAACCACCTGCACGTTGTTGGCGGCGTACCACTCCATGGCCTTTTTACCGTAATGGCAAGATGCCAAATCCGGCCAAAACAGTACGGAACAACCGTGTTTCTTCAGCAAAGGCAGCAGACGTTTATTCAAACACTCTTTCACGTAAATTTCTTGGTTGACAGTCCCGGAAGCTATGAAAATGCTGCTTTTCAAGCCACAGGTACAGATGGCTTGCCAAACCAGATATTCTTTGCGAACTTTGACAGTTTCGTGTGCTTGAAAATATCTGCTACCTTTCCCCGTTCCTTTGCCGTATAAAACTCCTGTCCCGGAAGCTGCTTGTAGTCGGCTTTGACGTAGGTTTCGTCGTCCATTACCACGCAGTCAAACTTCGTCAGCATCGTCGTGTACAGCCTCCGGGATCGCACTTTGGCCGTCGTATTTTGTTTATCATCGCGATTTGGAGTCACTACCTTCTTGTAAGTCGATAGTCCGGCTCGTTTTTTGGCTCGATGCACGGTTGTAGACGATACACCCAGCTTATTTGCGGCATCTCGGAGAGATAGGTTAGGGTTTCGCTTGAAACTACCGGCAACTCTCTTTGTCGTCTCAGCGGCTTCCGGTTTTCGATTTCCCCCCGATGCAGACTTCCTGGCTGTCAACAAACGTTCCCCAAACACTTTAATTACATTTGTAACGGTTGATTTGGCAACTTTTAGCGATTTTGCCAACTTTGCGTGCGAGTAGCTCGGATTTTCGCGATGCGCGAGCAAAATTTTGATACGCTGCTCTTCTTGTTGGACGGCATTTTGACAACTGAAGAGTGAATTCCAAAATCAAAATAGGAGCAACATTTTACACACACACACACCTTCAAAATGAGGGGTGTTCAGGTTTATTAAATGCAAAATTGAAAGAAATACGTCAAGTTGATATTGACCAAATTTTGACCGTATCGCCCTTTACGTTCATAAATCCATCAATTGTGCACTATTGCACAATGTCAAATCCAAGACTTCTTGTCTGATAGCATTTGAAAAGGTAGGTTCGTTTCCCTTATTGCATATGTCTATATTGTTTGAAGAGAGATATTCCAATAAGCACTCCCCTCGACCGTTGATATCCGTACTACCCCACACGGTATGAT
This sequence comes from Aedes japonicus, assembly GCA_034211315.2. Lineage (NCBI taxonomy): Eukaryota > Metazoa > Arthropoda > Insecta > Diptera > Culicidae > Aedes > Aedes japonicus. Next base: position 26,768 of record JASCZW010000090.1, on the reverse strand, counting down.
GTGCGTTGGCATCACAGCCAATTATGAATGACTTATTATTTGCTCTGCAGTACTTGACAAATGAGTCGATCTCAGGAGGAGGCACCTCAGGAGCATCACCTGGAAAATAGGCTGAAGCCACTATGACCTCAGTTTTTCCTCTGGTGGTAGGCACCTCAACCATGACCGCAACAATGTCCCGTTTGAAGAATTCTGTAATGGGATAGCAATTGAGTGTTTTATCAACCAAAACAGCAGTTCTTGGCGTACTTTGATTTTCATCATAGAACAACTTACAGTCCTGTGTTTGAATACCCAGTATTTTTCCTTTATTAGTCCATGGCTCTTGAATTAGTACCACGCCCAGACCCTCTTTTCTAAACCTCCGACTCATGACAGCAGATGCTCCTTTTGCATGATGGAGGTTCACCTGCAGGAACTTAGTTGGTTTCATTTCTAAGGGTGGCATCCCATGGTTGCTACGTGTCAATTTATGGAAGACGATGTGGAGGATTTGTTTCTTACTGAATCAGCCAAATAGACAGATGGTTAGATGCTTCCATAGACGTAACTATAATATTCGTTCGGAGGAGCTCACGGCATTTGCTGGTAAAACATTATCCATCGGTAGTTTGTTAAAGAATCTTGAAAAAGATTTCCCCTATGACTCCCCTAAAGGTTGTACGGAATCAAATTGCACCACTCTTAAATAGCTGTAACTTTTTACCCGATGGGTATTTTCTATTGGAATTTGGTGGAATTAGTTCAATGTGTATTTGTTTACGCTGTGTAAGTTCCACTTGCAGATGTGAAATCGTTGCGAAGATGGAGTCGGAAGAACAGCAGCGTCGCAAAGAAATTTTGCGCACGTATACTCGAAGATGCCATCAGCAGGAAGCTGGGAATGGTACATTCTACGGTGTCTCGTGTTTTAAATCGGACAGAAAAAAGTGGCAAAAATGGATCTCCAGTGTTAAGGATTACAAGTTGGTAGTTCAAGCTTTCAAGAGGAATCCCAACAGTTCGGTTCTAGATGTGGCGAAGAAACTGAAGCTAACCAAAACTTTCGTGCAAGATGCGAATAAAACGCGAAGGACTACAAACGTACAATGTCCAAAAGGCGCCTAATCGCGATGAACGGCAGAATACGGTAGGTAAAACACGTGCACGGCAGCTCTACACCCAGATGTTGACGAAACCACATTGCCTGGTTATGGATGATGAGACGTATGTAAAATCAGACTTCCGGTAGCTTCCGGGGCTCCAGATTTTCACTGCTCGCAAAAATTCGATGTCCCTGAGGACGATAGAAAGCAGAAGATGTCAAAGTTTGCCAAAAAATATATGATTTGGCAAGCAATTTGCTCGTGAGGAAAGCGGAGCACCCCATTCGTGAAAACTGGAACGGTCAATGTGCAGGTGCACCTAAAGGAATGCTTCCAAAGGCGTCTACTTCCTCTTCTGAGGTCACACGATGGTCCTACGATTTTTTGGCCGGATTTAGCCTCGTTCCATTACTCGAAAGAGGTTTTGGAGTGGTACAAGGCTAAGAAGGTTAATTTCGTGCCAAGCATCTCAACCCCCGAACGCACCGGAACAGTAGCCAATTGAAAAGTACTGGGCCATCATGAAGCATCCTAAGAAAGTGAAATCGGGGGAAGATACTAAGAAAAATGGATTGCCACGCAAAAAAAAAGTTGGGCCAAATGTTGTACAGGACCTTATGAGTAGTGTAAAGAAGAAGGTTTGTGCATTTGGATATGGAATTGAAATTTAATAAAACAAACATGGGAAAATATTCATAACATGTTTTATTTTACTCCCTGAAAGTTTGAAGATGATTGTTTGAACAGACAAATTTTACCGAATATTTGTGTGTGTCGCAATTTGATTCCGTACACCCTCTAGATTTGGTTGATTCTGCCGTTATGTTGTTTAAACTTATTTTACAATCTTCAGGCAGAACAAGTTTAGAAGAGTTGGAGTGTGGGAAGAGGATGACTTGGGTCTTCGCTGCTTTGATACAGAGCTACTATTCAGTGAAGTATTCTGATAGGACATTCAGGCTTCGTTGCAGCTTCGCGGTAAGCGCTCTTGTTATCCTACCATTGTGGACGACTGCGATATCATCGGCAAACAAAGACAGAGATCCATCTTCAGGGAGCGGGGGTATGTCCGAGGTGAAAATGTTGAACAAACGTGGACCTAGTATACTTCCCTGCGGAACTCCGGGGAGATCTCTTGCGCATCGGAAACTGCACCATTCAGCGAAGCACGGAATGTCCTGTCCGACAGATCATTTTTAATTATCTTCACCAGGAAGATGGGAAGATTGTATCGTTGTAGCTTGTTCACCAGGCCATCATGCCACACGTTATCAAAGGCCTTCTCTATGTCTAGAAGTGCCATGGCAGATGATTTAGAAACAGACTTGTTCCGTCTGAGGATGTTAATGATTCGATTGAGTTGGTGAATTTTCGACCGACCACGTCGGAAGCCGATGGTAAATCGTTTTCTCAAACAGCTTGGATAATTCTGAGAGAAGGCTGATGGGCCTATAGCTCTTGGAACATGAAGGATCTTTCCCAGGTTTCTGGATGGGGATGACTTTAGCTGACTTCCAACACGAGGGGAAGTACCGTGCACGCACCATACTTTGCGCGGTTCCTAATCCGAAAATGATTGAGTGCGCAAAGTTAGGAACGGCGCAAAGTATGGTGACTCCACGGTAGCTAAGTCGCAGGCATTGGTTGAAAAATATCGCCAGAGGGTTATAGAACTGAGGGCTCAAATGCTTGAACTCCAAGTTGGGGATTATATGGATGTTAGTGATAAGCGCGCTAACGGCAGCTTCGTGTGGACTGACGATGTTTTGTCCGAGATTGTGGGAGATCTCAACAGCCTTCTCTGCAGGAGGTATCAAGCGATCCTTAGAGCCATTGCTGTCTAGTGGTATCAACGGTGGAATGAGCCTTGGCTTAGTTTTTGAAATTTTTGTCAACTTCCAGAACGGCTTTGTACAATCTGAGAGAGCGAATCTTGTCGGTAAAATTATTATTCTTAAGGTCCACCATTCTGGCCTTGATAATTTTCGTCACTTGATTACAGTGACTTTTGAGCGTTCGCAAACCAGTTCGCTGGTATTGCCTCCGAATGACGTTGCGCAATTATATCAGTTCTTTAGTGGGCCTATCAATGGGTACAAAATCGCTCACCTGATCAATCACCGGTACATGTTGCTCCCGGGCTGGGAGATCGCTTGATCAATGCTCTGCAGCTGCCTTTCAATGTCATCAACCGACTCGAGGGGCATTTCGAAATTGATGTTGTCGTCAACGTGTTGTCGGAACCTCTCCCAACTGCCTCCGAGTTAGCTTACGGATGTCGTTTCGTAGGGCCGTTGTTATTCCGTTGGTGGTACTTGCTTGGGACAATAGGCCGCGATGATGGTGATAGGGCCGACGGTAGTTTCGACCTCGACTCCGCTTGCTTTGATAGACTGCAGCTGAAAGCTCGGAAGCAGATGGCAGTTGATGTTGTAGCGCAAGGCGATCGCAACTCCTCCTCCACTAAAGCCGCTGCGGTCAAGTCACACAATCCGGTATCCTGGCATGAAGATGCTGATTTCCGGTTTGAGATGTGTCTCGGTGACGATGGCGATGTCGACGGCCTTGCTATTATAGAAGTCACCGAGCTCAACAGTTTTGTTCCGGATAGAACAAGCATTCCAGTTGAGGATGCTGATGGTGCGTTTACGGTCCATGTTTTAAAATAAATTTCATCGTCACGAGTGTGGCGGCTTTGAGCAGTTCCTCCTTGGAGCGGTAGGAACGTAGTTGGCGATAGAGCTCTTGAACGAACTTGACCATTTGCTCCGAGTCGTAGAGCTGTCCATCAACGGGTGGTTGCGTGGAGGTACTGCAACTCGGATTGCCCCAGCCTGGAGGAGGAGCTGGGTTGGGGGCGGCGGCGGCTACCGCGAATCGATGATAAACCGAAGCTGACGGGCGTTTTGCATGGCTGTGATTTAATGGAATTGGCGGTAGGTTTGGACCCTGGTACCGAAGCGACGGAAAATTCTCCTCGTTCATCGGAGGTGGTGGATGGCGTTGACCTAGCCGAGACTTGGTGGATGCTTGCTTTCGGATAGCCAAAAACTCCGCACGATTGGGGCAGGCTCGATTGCTGTTCTCATGATATGCGCCACAGATGGCGCACTTCAGTGGAGCACCTTCGAACATCGGGGCACAATCCTTAATGGCGTGTGCTGCGGCACACTTGCTACACCGCGGTTTCATGTGGCAGTTTCGAGTTCCGTGGTCGAAAGCAAGACGGTTGCCACACTGGGTAACGTCGTGTTGTTGCGGGCGATACTCGACGATGACGTTGGAGAGGGTCCGTGTTTTCATCAGTTCCGCCATCGTAATGGAACCCTTCTCCAGATGAGCCAGATAGAGTTCGTCCCGACGATTTTCCGGTTGCTGCTGGGGAACACCGTCACTGTTTTTAGAGTGGCGTTGGGGCCGATGGACCGGTGTTATCAAGCCGTTGACGCTTGCAGCTACTCGGTTTCGGTATGGCTTCAGGAGCTGATGCCGCTGGTGCGGATGTTGATTTTTTCGAACCATTGCCACGGCAACAAGTCGAGCGAGAAAACTTGTACAGGGTGCGGCAGAAAATAATGCGAAAATGTTCAAACTTGAGTATTCGGTTAATTCGTGTAGCTAGTGACTTATTTCAGTCGAAAGTGTATTTGTTTATGTTTACTTTCAAGTGCTGCATCCAAACATTCTATTTGTTTTATTGTAAATTCGTCAAAATGTTCGCGAAAGAAGTGATCACCATTTTGTTGCTCGTCCAGAAGAAGCCGGAAGAGATTGCCAAGGTGGTAGGGTGCCATTTGGCAACAGTTTACCGCATAAAAAAGTTCCTGCAAGATGGTCCTAAGCAGCGGAAGCCGGGAAGTGGACGTCCGCGCTTTGCACGCACGCCGAACGTGATCAAATCAGTCCATACTAAAATTGCTCGCAACCCGGTGCGTTCCATAAGAAAACTTGCAAAGGAAGCCAATTTTTCGGAGAAATCCATGCGGAGAATCATCAAAGAAGATCTGCATGCATCTTCCAGAGCCAAAGTGAAACGCCACTTGATTACGGTCCGGGTCAAGGAACTACGAGTGACTCGTTCCAATAGATTGCTTTCCTTGTTGAAGAAGGAAAAAAATATAATCCTGTTCTTCGACGAAAAGCTTTTCAGCATCGATGCTGTGGCCAACAGCCGCACGGACCGGTTCATTTCACCGCAGAAAATGGAGAACGTTCCGAAAAAAGTGAAATTCAAAATTCAAACCAAACATCCGGCTGGAGTCATGATGTTTGGCTTGGTGGCGTCCAACGGTTTGAAAATTCCGCCTGTTTTCATTGATGCTGGAGTTAAAATCAATACCGAAGTGTATTGCAGTATTTTAAAGGACCAAGTGGTTCCCTGGGTAAAGGCCAACTTCTCCGAGGACCATAACGTTGTCCTAAAGCAGGATGGAGCGCCGTGTCACACGTCCAATCGAACCCAACAATGGTTGTACGATAACATGAAGTTTTGGCCGAAGGATTAGTGGCCCCCTAGCAGTCCAGATCTTAATTTGTTGGATTATTCGATTTGGGCATACGTTGAAGCACGAGCCTGCAAAACATCACACCCTAGTGTGAAAACCGTGAAGTCAACCATAAAACGCACATGGCAGCCAATGTCGGAGGACTACGTTTGAAAGGCATGTTCTGGCTTATGGCGTCGGCTCGAGGATGTTATTAATAAAAATGGAGGACACATTGAATAAATTTGTTTAAAAGTTTAGTTGAAAATGGGATTTGAAAGAAATAGAACAAATTATCGCATTATTTTCTGCCGCACCCTGTACAAGTTTGCAGCGCTTCCTTCTGACTTTTTAGCGCTTCTATATAAGCAACCACAGGCGATAGTTCACGAACCGGACGTGAAATCGCGTGGAATCGGATGAGGTGGAAAATCGGGGGAAAAAACTTCGTATTAAGAGAACGAAACCAGTACGTGTCGCTTGTGCAAACTGGAAATGATGATTCACTACTACATATAGGACTCTTTTAACAACATTTGAAGTCTGTGAAAGGAAAATACTTGGCATTGAGAAAATTTACTCTGCAAACGAAGTCACCAAGATATCACCTTATATTTGCGTTATTTTCAATAGTTTAATGTTGTAAATTAATATTTTTCAATATTGAAATTGACGCGTAGAAATATTTCCGATCGATTGGGGCAAACATTCCGAAAATGCTTGAACAAACTTCTGAGATGTTAACGCTCAAAACCTGACCGCTTTTCGTGACGGTCGCAATGGTTTTTTTTAAATCGTACTCCAGTATAGAAAACAAAGACGTCAAAACTGTTTGGATAAGCCAGAATAGTCACCCAGTGCCGACACAAGTAAACCAATCAATCAAATCCCATTCCAAAGCTGCGTACAACCAATTATCGTATCAATCAATCGAAGCTGCTTTCCCTACTATCGGAACCACCAGCCTCGCAACCCCAAAACCACCTTTTCGATTAGCTACGAAGCCGATTATGGCCCATCGCAAAAGCTGCTGGCACGTGGCCAATTTATGCCATTAAATCCGGTTGTTGCTATTGCTATTCGCCGTTGCCATTGTTGCATCTCTTCACTTCGTCGGCCCTGTGCGGGGGTGGGTGGGGGTCGGTGGATGGTTGTACGAGGCAATTGTTCGCAAATTAATATGATAATTCATGTCCATACTCACACGGGAGCCATTGGGTTCCGCAGGGGTGAGGGGAGCTGTGGTGGCAGGACGAACACCAATATCTGACTTTCGATAAAATTCGATAGCTGGCCCCACTTGATGGATTTTGGAGGGGGTGGGGGGTGGATAGGAAGCGGGGTGGCCGGTGAGAAATGTTTTAATAAAATTTTCAATCGCCCCCACTGGCTGCCAACGTAAATAAATACACATTGTATATCCTCGTTCGCTTCGACGGAGGATATTGTTTGCGTGCGATAAGGGGATGAAATGGGGGCAGATGGTGAAAAGCAAAACAATGCACAAAAAAGAGAAGAAAAGGGCGGAAACAACACTGCATTATTCATCCAGATGAAGCACATTTTGGCCGAACTCTCTGGCTGTAGATTTTCACCTAGGACGAACACGTACACACACATACACAGCCGGAGGTGACTCGAGTGAGTTCCCGAATGTTTGTACTTTTAATAAAACGGTCATGCCTTGACCGCTTTTACGTTTCCGCTTGTCGTCGTCGTCGTCGCAGTAGTAGTTGCAAGAAAATATTCCCACGCGTTGGCATGCAAAAGAGTGTCGCACCCCTCGTTGATGCAGAAAAAAAAGGTGGGAAAAAAAGAAAGCAACAATGAGGCTCGTGTTAAACTGGGAGGAAAATTGAAACTGTTTGCTGCGGAAACAAGCAAAATTAATATGCTGTGACTTCCAGTGGCGCACAGCCGGTCGGAAAATAATCTTGAATTATATATACATGGAAACGGTGACTCTATGGGTGTGAACTGGACAGGACTACAGGGCGCACACATTTACCATCGTTGTCGTGAAAAATTACGCGCCTAAATTCACAAGGCCAAAAACACAATAGCTGTCATTTGGGGTTGCTGGTGTCAGTCGAGGATAAGATAACGTATTTCCTGAAATCGTGCAAGCGAGTGGGTGGCACAATGTCCGCCTTCTGAATGTAGAAATGATACGGCAAGCTTGAATGGTTGTACAAGGCCAGGCAAGCGATACAACACTCCGACTGAATGCGGATGTCACAGCACAGCAGTAACGAGGAGGAAAATGCCTTAAACACTAGCTTTGGCACACATGTGGGACCGGTTTCCGCCGAGCTATGCGAGCAATGAAGCACAAAAGTGCAGGAGCTTCCGGTCCAGATTCCGCCGTAGGCACCACAGCGACCCTTTAACGCCGGTGAATATACATTTGCTCGTCACTTGAACGGCTGGGACTACATTTAGGCGGTATGGTTTTAGAAGTATGTCTTGTTAGTGGTGAAACAATAGCCAACAACCATCGAGGGCGGGGTTATTTTTCGAGAACGTTTCTCGAATGTGTTGATGTTGTTAAATCATGCACTACGGGGAGGGGTTCTGACATTTGAGCCGCAATCTTGAGACACATAATATGCAATTTCCTAGCACAGCCAAGTGACTATCTCTAATGGAAGTGAAAATCCAATATTTTCCAGCAAATGAAATGGCACTTAAGAGCTCATAAATTTTCATTCTCTCTTTGACCTTTCGGTTTGCTGACAGCTGGGCCGAAAAGGAACGTACCTTAATATCCTGCTGGCACTCAAGTCTCGGCGAAAATTTGAAAAGGGCCACCAAATCGAATCGGAAACTAACGAAGCTTTTGAGTGTAATTGGCCCTTTCCACATGTTCGTCCACAGTTCAAACACACGTGGGAACAAAATTGCACCGAAGTCAAAGCCGGCATACTATGGCATACCTGCAGGCGTGCAAATTTACTTTTGCAGCCACGTTTGCCCACCATTGAAGACATCCTTGCTCTCCAATCCAAATCGAAGCACTGTTCCACAGCTACCTCAAATCCGAACACAGGCACTCCCATATATCCGTTTCGATTAGTTTCCTCCGAATTTAATTTATTATTCAGTTGTTTTCCACATCGCTTCTGAGGATTTCGGTCTTTATCCAGGAGGCGCAACACAGCCATAGTCTTCGAGGGGTTGTCCTGCTTGTTCAGCGAAGCGCAGGGAGTTTTTATTCCATCCGGCAGCGGACGGCTGAAAAAAAAGGAAGAACCCCGGCAATCTTTTTGATGTATGGATGGCCTACCGGTATGAAAGGAATGCGAAAATAAACTCGCGTACCCTAGGGGGGGGCGATATGGAAAATTTCCGACGAAAATAATTTCATTTTAATTAGATTTTTGCTTTCCGTTGATTCATTTGGAGCGGATCAACTTTTTATCACATTAGCGGAAAATAACCGGAAGCAGCGGGAAGAAATGTCCTTGGAATGAGGAGGACGTTTGACAATGGCTATGTTACGGATGGCTCGTTTGGTTTCCGGATACTTCCTCAGCAATTAACGGCATTTACGTATACATGCCTTCAAGTTGACAATAGCAGATATTATTGGTGGATTGCTATTACTTTTAAAGTAGCTTGTCAAAAAGTATGCATCAATAATGCAATACTATGGCAAGTGCTCTCTCTCTCTGATGATATTTATTAGTTGGAAAACTAGGAAAATTTAAATTAACACTTCACTTGATCACTTTTTAAACTTTTTAACACAAAAATAATAGAACACTTTATCAAACTATCACTAGAAAAGGCAAACAACTTGTTTTAAATCCCATTAGAAAATCCTTTGACAGATAGGCCTATTTCGTCTGCGACTTTCAGAGTTTTACAGTGTCACGCTAAGAAAAAGGTACCCAAAATTAAGTTTTTTCACCAATCTTGCATGTTTAGTGCATTAAGTTAAAATTAGATACAAGATGAAAACTCAACTTTGGGTAACAACATCTGTAATAACATTTCAGAAAGCAATGGATAAAATTTACCTAATAAATGTTTGACTGTCATACTCATGCTTTGAGGAAATTTTCTTAAGAATTTTTTCAGCTATCATACATACCGGCAATCAAGCTTACATAAGAAAATAAACTAACTTTAAGTACCTACTGACTTTATTGTCCACTCTTTGTCGTTCTTCACCAATACCGTGATATCGTAGAAAATATAAAAAACTTGTGCACTGAACTGTGTCTGAACTCAGAAAGAGACCTTTGCCTCGTATATTTTCGATTTTGTTTACTTTTGGTTCAGTTTTAGATCGTTCCAATAACTGAGAGCATTCGCTGGCTATAGCTCAAAAGGGCCTATGCATATAATGAAAATATCGAAGGTATAATTCCAAATCATAATGCTATAATTTCGAACAGAATACAACAACTCCTTCCCCCTTTAAATAGATTTCAGAACGGATATGGATCCATCACTTAAACTAAACCGAAATTTCGGTCACTTAATTAGCTATAGCAAAAATCAACGCTTTTGTTCTCCTTCCTTTTTCTTTTAGACCTTCTGGGTTCTGTCAACTCATTCTCGGAAACATGCTTCCTCTTTCTGCTTATCCTCGGAGGCTCTCGCCGGTCGTCTTCCTGATCTCTCGGTAGGTCAGTAGAACCCCCCGGCATGTCATCCGTCACTTCAATCGCTTCACTTCGATTTAAGAGGAGGTTGGGCCTTTGCCAGAACGTCGAGTCCTTACAGACCTTTATCTGCGTCCGATGAACCATTACGTTTGTGCTTCCAATCGATATCTGGAAGGTATTGGGAGAATACTTTTTAATAAACGTGGCTTTTATCCATCTTGCATGAAGGTGGGGATTGTGGTTTTTATACCACACTTCATCTCCCGCCATCAGCCCATTCAGTGCATCATTTGAATGCCTCGGGATTCTCCCGCTCGTATGCTTCGTAATGTTATCATCTTCTGGATGTGGTACTGACATGTGATACTTATAGTGTTTCTTGGGATTTATCAGGTCCAGAATAGTTTTTGGTCTATATTTAAATATCTTCTCAGACGGCACCAAACCATCTTTTGTCAAATTATTAGTTCTAAAATTGAACAAAAATAAGTTCATCTGGTCTTCCAGGTCCAACTCTGCCACCTCTGGCTCCCAAAGGAAACTTTTCAAAACTTCCTTAACCGTTCTAACTAATCTCTCTGCCTGTCCATTGCTTGATGGATTGTAAGGAGGGCTTTTCATTACTTTTATACATTGTCTCTCAAGAAAGTTCACGAATTTAAAAGAGTTGAAAGGAGGACCATTGTCCGATACCAGAACATCTGGCAAACCAAAACGTGCAAAATAAGCCACTAATTTCTTCAACACCTTGCTACAATCTGTGCCCTCTTTCATATGCTCAATCTCTATCCATTTGGAAAAACTGTCTACCATTAATAGATACGTGCGTTGCTCAAAGAAAAAGAAGTCTATATGAACTCTACTAAACGGTTTTACTGTGGGCATCCACTTGGACGATTCTTTTGATTTATGCGCGATATTATTGTTATTATTATTATTATTATTGTTGCAAGCTTCACATTTACTGATGTACTTTTCTATGTCGGTGTTGATACCGAACCAGTGAACCATGCGTCGCGCTAGTTGTTTCATCTTAACGATTCCTGCATGGTTGTTATGTAAAAGTTTGAGTATCTGTTTTTTGTATATCTTTGGTATAATTACCCTGTCTTTATAAAGCAAACAATCGTCAACCAATTCCAAATCTCTTTGGTTCGCAAAAACGTCTGCAAAACTTCTGTCCACTCTCTCAGGCCAACCGTTTTGCATAAACCATATAATTTTAAGCAGAAAGTCGTCCTCTTTAGTACCCTTAGCGATCTCTGTGGAGTCAATGGGTAGACTCTTGCTAAAGTTTATGCTCTTAATCACTTCTGTGTCTAGTTCTGCGGGGACCTCCTGCTGTAATGGGAATCTAGAGCAAAAATCGGCATTCCCTAATTTATTGGATGGTCTGTATACTATATCGAAGTCATAAATGGCTAAGTCTAAAACAAACCTTTGAAGTCTTGTCACGAAAATAGAGTTGTTTCCCTCTTTCCCAAAAATCCCAACCAATGGCTTATGATCGGTGTAAATTGTAAAATGTTTTCCATACAAATATTTGTGGAATTTTTTTATAGTGCAAACTAGTGCTAATGCCTCCAAATGCAGTATAGGATATTTTTTCTGTGCTGAGTTCAACGAAAACGATGTGAAACTTATTGGTTTCTCCATCTTATCCACCACATGTGCTATCAATCCACCGAGACCATAGCTAGACGCATCGGAAATCACGACAATCGGTTTCTTTGCGTCGAAAAATTCCAAAATATCCGCGTTTACTAATGAATTTTTACTTTGCTCAAAGGCTTTCTGACAGTTGTCATCCCATATAAACTTTACGTTATTTTTGAGTAAATTATATAAATAGTACACTTTAGTAGACAAATTTGGAATAAACTTATGATAATAGTTTATCAAACCTAGGAAAGACTTCAATTCAGATTCATTTTTCGGGGAATTAGCCTTCACAATAGTCGAAATTTTATCCGGGCAAGGCATTAGCCCTTCATCACTTATTATGTGCCCCAGATACGTGAGCTTCTTTACGAAGAATTTACACTTTTCAAAATTAACTTTTATTCTAGCATTTGCTAATCTGTCAAGCACTAACATCATCCAGATAACACGAAACATTTTCAATCCCTTTCAAAACATTATCCATAACTTGCTGAAAAATAGAAGCGCTTGATGACGCTCCCTGTGGCAGCCGATTGTACGTGTACAACCCTTTCATTGTATTTATTACTACCAACTTTTTGGATCTGTCTGAAAGTTCTAATTGGGTATAGGCTCCCTCCAAATCAAGGGCACAAAAGAAAATACATCCTGCCAATTTGGCAAAAATATCTTGAGCAGTAGGTAAGGGATATGTGTTAGGGACTAATAACTTATTAAGAGACACTTTGCAGTCAATCACTAAGCGGATGTCATTATTTTTCTTCATTACAATAATAATTGGTGAAGCCCATTCGCTTGTGTCAATTGGCGTTATCACGTTTTCACTCTCTAGCTTGTCTAAATAATCTGATACTTTGTCTTTGAGTCTGTATGGGACATTATACGCCTTTTTAAAAATAGGTGTTTCATCCTTCATCACCAGCTAATTAAAGCCTGCTATAGGCAAGGAAAAATTCTTTTCAAATACTTGACTGTATTTCTTTTTCAACTCATCTACAGCAATTTCGCTGGACTCAATCCCCAAACAGTTAATAGTCATATTATTTGAATTTGAAAAAAAAATTCTCCAATCCCGATAGAAAACATCCAACCAAGTTCTGCCAAATAAAGGATAAAAGGTGTTTTCACAATTGAGAACTAACAAACTCATTATTTCTTCTTTTCCATTGAATTTCACCAAGACCATTGCCTTCCCAGCTATTTTTAGTTTAGCCCCATTAACTACTATCAGTTGATTGCAGTAACTTTGTAAAGGTTTATTAAATGTTGCGAAATATTGATTTCTACTCATTACTGACACCGAAGAACCACAGTCAACTTCCATTTTCAGGTCTTTACCCTCCACTTTGACTTGTATTAAACAAGGATCGCTAATTTTGTTAATTGACGACACCAACATACATTGCAAATCACCTGTGTCGCTGATCTCATCCTCCGAATCCGCTGTTCGCATCCTACTGAGCATTTCATTGATGTGCCTATCCGCTGATGGTCCAGGTTTGTATGTATCCACCAAGTTTATAGCGTCACGATGTAAGTTTTTCAACTTGAAACACTTTTGTTTATGTGTCCTTTAATGCCACAATAATTGCAGACCATCTGCGAATAATCAGGTCGCTGTCATCCGTATGCTTCTTCCTTTCCGCCTCTGGCTCCATATTGTGGTCGCCCTCTGCTTGTTTGTGCTGGCCTTTCATACGGTCTGTATCCCAGTCGCCCCTTCACCGGACCACGGCTGCTACTAGGTCCATCGTGAACCTCCTCTCTCTGGTATCTGCTAGCTGTATTGTAAACCTTTGCAAGTTTTTCCAAAAGTGTCCCATATTCTGGGTTACTATGTTCCCCAACCGCAGCTACCATGTTTGAGGAATCTTTAACTACTTCAGCCGTGCCTGCATTCGCCTTTGCGACCTCCCATGTTGCTATTAATTTCTCTGCCGAAGCTAATTTTAATTTTTCCTCACTAAGCAACCTTTGTCTCAAATTTATATCTCGCAGTCCAGCAATAATACGATCCAGAACTGCTACTTCTTTAAAATTCTCGAAACCACAAAATTCCGCCTGTAATTTAAGTGCTAAAACGAAATCTTCAGTCGTTTCGTCAGGTTGCTGAACCCTAGTGCTAAATTTATAGCGCTGTACTAAATCCGGGTCAATTTTGTCCAAGCGATTTTTTAATTTAGCAATTAAATCGTCAAATGGAATTTCCTCAAAGTTTGCAGCAGGATACAGAAGCTTAATCTCCTCAAAAATTGTTGGCCCACTAAGCGTTATGAAATACGCCATCTTATCTTCGTCTTTGACTTTATTTACGTTGAAGAAGTATTTCAAGCGTGTGTACCAGTCATTGAAACTGTTTCCCCTACGGTAGGGCTCAACAGTGCAAGCAATGCCGGTAGAATTCATATCGAGCTATCAATAATAAGTTTTAGGTATAAAAAAAAAAAAGGAATCAAGATATTCAAACCCAGTATTCAAATTTCTTAATAAAATTCAAAAAATAATCGTCCAACGTTACACAATCACGTGATATCACCAAAAAAAGCAACAAAACATATCAAAGAACAAAAAAAAAAAATTAACAATTGCTTTCAAATTGAATGTGTCATACAATGGACGATTTGTTTTGTCCAAAAATTATAAGAATAGAGAAAATGTCTGACTCACCAATCAAAAGCTGGCCTTTGCCGTCTTGCGACCTTTGTCGTCCGGAAAATTCTCACCGAAATGGCTGGCGAAGGAAGCTGCCGTGAAAGAAATATTGCAGGTGGTTCTGGAACAGTTCCGATTTGTCGTTCTCGGTGCCTGTCTTTCACGATTTGTCTCGTCGACCGCAGCCCTTGACAATATCTACCAAGATTTTCACGGATATTCCACGGAATTGATTTTTCACCGAGCACAGCAATTAATTTGTGATAGTCTCACTAGACTATTGTCTTGAAGCGATCACTGAACGTTCTAGTTGGCTCCTGTATAATAAAAAATAAAGGAAAACCCTCTTATTAAATTGGAATAAACAAAGGATAATTATCCATTCGTGTTGAGTAAACAAAACAATTTTGAACCACCCTATTCAAATTGTTGTCTGCGTACACAAATGAAAAGGCCTTTTCTAGCGCCACTAATGTCCTTTTTTTCTAAAGGGATAAAGAAACAATCACCGATTACTCTATGCTTTCTCACAATATGGCTTTATCGACGCGCAATTTTTATTTTTTTACTTGGCTGTAAAGAAAAATCACTGGGAACTTACCCACCACTCACTTTACCTTACCAAAAAAGAAATTTAAAACACAACCAGCTTCGTTCAACTGCGTCTCACGTCAGCTTCCAAAGATCTTCTCGTATCTCGTTGTTTTCGGTGTCTGCGGTGCGTTGAAACGTCGAACGTAACTGCCAACTTGCAGCAAATCTCCAACTATTGTAGGCAAAACCACGAACAATAGTTGTAATATTCACCGTTTTTCTCGTCGCCACTTTATTGTCCACTCTTTGTCGTTTTACACCAATACCGTGATATCGTAGAAAATATAAAAACACTTGTGCACTGAACTGTGTCTGAACTCAGAAAGAGACCTTTGCCTCGTATATTTTCGATTTTGTTTACTTTTGGTTCAGTTTCAGATCGTTCCAATAACTGACAGCATTCGCTGGCTATAGCTCAAAAGCCTATGCATATAATGAAAATATCGAAGGTATAATTCCAAATCATAATGCTATAATTTCGAACAGAATACAACACTGACTACCTTTGCGTAGCTGCCTTCATCCAGCCGATTTCTCAATGCTTCCATAATGTTATTGTCGTTAGAGGGGTGAATTCATGGGACTTTTTCAAATCAACGCGCAGACAATGTGTTCTCAAGACCAGACAGACAAAAAAAATGTCAACATTACCGAGAAGTGCCATGATTTTCAACCAAAATTAAGTTAAAAGTATTCCGCCGTTTATCGCAGCATATGAACGGGATGCTTGAGTAGTTGCAACTTAGAATTGATTTATTTTGGACTTGAATTTCAAACGAGATTCCAAACTATAAATGAGCTAGATGTTTATACATCAGTTTTCAAGAATTAATGTACAACATTAATTTTGCAAATATTGTTGATAATATAAATCTGAAGGTATTGTAGTTCAGGGTAAAAGCAATCAAAATATTTGAAATGGTGTCAAATATTGAACACAAAAACAACCTAAATTTGATTAAATCAGTCATTTTTGGCTAGATGGGCTAATACAACCTAATCCTATTTTTAAATTTACCCAACAGCTAGCTTCACATGACATAACTCAACGTTGAGTTTTTAATTTCGGGTGCTTTTTTCTAAGCGTTTCGATCTAGTAAAGGGTGTATTCGATAAAAATGGCACACACATATATACTCATCAAAATTAAACTGATTATCGGATTTTCTTGAAATTTTCAGGGAATGAAGAACTACTAATGAGGTTTGATTTACAACATTTGTTTTATTCAATTTCGTATCCCATCCCGAATGCCCGCACCTTCCTTTTCACTCCACTCATCAAATTTTGTACAACCGATTTTCCCAGTGTTTTTGTTGTTTTTACCCAAATTTTCTTCAATTCTAGCTCTGTTTTTATAGTTTTGGGATTTTTGCGAAGTTCCGTTTTCATAATTGCCCAGAATTTTTCAATTGGACGAAGTTCCGGTGAATTTGGTGGGTTCATATCCTTTGGCACAAAATTGACTCCGTTGGCTCGGTACCACTCCAATACGTTTCGAGCGTAGTGGCAGGATGCTAGATCAGGCCAAAACAGAGTTGATCCTTTGTGCTTCTTAATGAATGGCAAGAGACGCTTCTTAAGGCACTCTTCCGTGTAAATCGCACCGTTTATTGTTCCGGAAGTGATGAAGGGAGCACTTATTTCACCACATCCGCAAATCGCCTGCCAGATTAGAAACTTCTTTGCAAATTTCGATAGTTTCTTCTTTCGAACATCCTCCGGAACATCGAACTTCGACTTGGCAACGAAATATTGACGTATGTTTCGTCATCCATCACGATGCAACCGGATTTGGTGAGCAGCTTCGTGTAAAGTTTCCGGGCGCGGGTTTTCGCAGTGATGTTTTGTTTTTCATTCCGGTTTGGGGCTTTTTGCACTTTGTAAACATGTAACCCAGCACGCTTCATGGTTTTCTGCACAAAACCGACTGACACCTTAGACTTTTTAGCGACATCTCGTATTGACATGTTTGGACGGTTCTTGAATTGTTGTACGACTTTCCTGACCATTTTACTGTCCATTGGACCACTTTTACGACCACTCCCTTCCTTCCATTACCCCTGGTTTTCATCGAAAAAAGGCGTTAAAGTTAATGCCGTATATTATAAAACGGAAGTTTTGTCAAGCCATATGTACAAGAGGTGTTTGGATATGATCACTATGTGCTTCAGCCGGACGGAGCGCCATCGCATACTGCAAATCTCGTTCAGGGCTGGTGCCGAGAAAATTTGACCGACTTTTTGAACAAGAATGTATGGCCTCCCAGTTCACCAGATCTGAATCCCTTGGATTATTTCGTATGGTCATACATACTAGCGAAGGTAAAGAGGGCCACAGGGCGTCTAATATCAACCAATTCAAAACCGCAATCAAACGAATTTGGGACAAAACGGTTTCGAAAAACGTCTGGAGCGGGTCAAGAAGGTTAAAGGCGGTGTTATTCCAAAACATATGTTGTAGTTGATCAGTATTATATTGCAACAAATGAACAAAGTTATCAATAAAATCTGGATTATCGATTTGAAATAAATAGTGTTTTATTTTGTATGAGAATATATTGAACACGGTGTACAGGGACTTACAATCTATATCCCTAAGGACTGTTTATGAAAAAAGTGAGCACCTGTTTATCATTGGTTTATGGTTAAAACTTAACGGAAAAATTTGAATTTTCGCTCATTGTGTAAAAGCATTGGTCACTTTGGCAACACACCTGAAAAATGGAAAAAGTGAGAAAGTTCAAATGATGATCAGACGTTCAGCTAATCAACTCGCAGATTATTTCTGGACAAACGGTTTCCCGAAAAGTTGTCATTTCCAGAACTGGCAAAAACCGTGAAGTGTACTAAATCTGCAGTGTTCAAGATTGTTAAGAAGTTTGGAGAAACGTATTCTCTGGAATCGGACCAGAAACAGGAGCTGGCAGCGGTACGTCTTTTGAAATCGAATCGACCGTGCTACATTTGTGAAATTGCCAAAACAAGGGGACATTAGCGTTGAAACTGAGCAGAATATCAAAAAGGGGTAACAATATTAGAACCTACAAGAAGCAGAAAATACCCAAAAGGACAGACTCCCAGAAAGTTTCTTCAAAAATACGGCCACAGAACCTCCTAGGTAACCAATAAGCAGTTTCAAAGCGTTTTTACGGCAGCCTATTAAGGAATTATGTCACCTTAAATGCAACATATATTCCGCTTTTGGCCCAATATACGGCTGCTTTACTGCCATGCTAATATAATGCTTCATCAATGCTATTTTCAATTCCAAATGCTTATTACAGGCTACAAGCAAGGCTACAAACAGAATTGGAAATTCAACTTTACAGCAGATAGCATTCAAGATGCTTTTATAATACTAATAAAATGCTTGTAGCATCTGAAATGCAGATATAGGGTTGCTTTACTGCATATGCTGATGCTTTTTGGTTACCTGGGTTGTATGACGTTCACCTCCAAAAGCCGAACCAAAAAGCATTTTGATGGACGACGAGACGCACGTCAAATTGGATACCAGTACACTTCCGGAGGCCGCAATTTTTCATCGCTGAGCAGAGGCTGTGCCTGATGATGTGCGATACATCCAAACGGAATAAAAATGGGAAACGGGTTTTGGTGTAGCAAGCCATTTGCTCCTGTGCACTATGGTACGAATGGACAAATTTCGCGACGAAAATCGATAACTCGAAAACCATTAACTTCAGAACGATGATGTCTTCGGGAGATTTAATTTTAAAAATAAGATCTATCTTTTGGTTTGAGTGGTGACTAGGGTGGTCCTTTAATGTTCATAATAAAAATTTCAACTTTTTATTCTTATGATTCAAAGGATTTTTTGCTTCGACAGAATTGTAGATATCGTTTACGTATCGTTTTATAACAGTGTTTCTGACTTTCCTTAGGGTGGGACTTAAAAAAACAGTTTTTTTTCTGTAACTTTTTTATTTCAATTTGAATTTGAAAACTCTGCAAGAATGATTTTTATGGTATAAAATGACGCACATTTTGAAGCTACAAGATAGTTGCTATTTATTGTATTAAAAAAGTTGTAGGGGTTGGAGTGTAAAAAAATATACGTTTTTGCAAGACATCTTATTCCCTTATTTGCAAACATTTGCAAACACAGAGTACGTGAACTGAAAGTACAAACTTCCATCTACAAGATCCATGCAAAATTGTTTGTCCCCATTTGTCCTTTTAGGAAAAAAGACACGTTTTAAAATTGGTAGTTTTGCATTTTTTCTGCATAATTTTCGATCAGCTGCATCAAATATTATCACCAAATACCGTAACAACACAAGTTTTTTTTTTTTATGAAAATGTTTATATTTTCATATTAATCCCTCTCCGTTAATTTATTAATATTCATATCACAGACAAACAGACATAACACATCGATCATTTTCCACTACAAATCATCGTAACTAACACACCTGCGCCATCTGTTGAACACACTGTCATAGATGATAAAGCTGAACAGATGGCGGGAGTGTGTTAACGTTAACCGTAAGAAAATCGAGTATACGCGCTATCTGTGGCCCAACTAAGAAACATTTGAATTGACCGTTTAATGGATAATTGAAGAAAGAAACTTCAAGTATTATGTCCGTTTGTCTCTGCTTGGGTCCTCCCTTAGCTCAGTCAGTAAAGGCGCAGCAACAAAGCAACACCATGCTTGAGGTGGCTGGGTTCCATGCCCGGTCTGGTCTAGGAATTTTGCGTTAAGGGAAATTTCTCGACTCCCTTTTGTACTTGCCATACAATCATACTAATGCAAAAATGGTACCTGGCATCGAAAGCTCTCAATTAATAACTGTGGAAGTGCATCTATAACAATAAGTTGAGAGCAAGCAATAACTAATTGTGAAAGCAATAAGCTTGAAATGCTAAAGAAAAGGAAGCAACTATCTTGTAGCTTAAAAATGTGCGTCATTTTATACCCTAAAAATTATTTCTGCAAAGTTTTCAAATTCAAATTGAAATAAAAAAGTTACAGCAAAAAAACTGTTTTTTTTAGTCCTACCTAAGGAAAATCAGAAAAACTGTTATAAAACGATACGTAGATGAGATAGAAGGAAATTTTTTTCAGCAAAGTTTCATTAAATTAAAATATCTATAATTCTGTTGAAGTAAAAAATCCTTTGAATCATAAGAATAAAAAGTTGAAATTTTTATTATGAACATAAAAGGACCACCCTAGTCACCTCTCAAACCAAGAGATAGATCTTATTTTTAAAATTAAATCTCCCGAAGACATCATCGTTCTAAAGTTAATGGTTTTCGAGTTAACGATTTTCGTCGCGAAATTTGTCCATTCGTACCATACTTCTGTGGCTTGACGAGTCTTTCATATTTCACAACGGGCTCAATCAACGGTGAAAATTACAGTAAATAATGCATCAAGAAACGGCTTCTACCCATCTGCCAAAAGAATACGGATCCTCCATTGCTTAGGCCGGATCTGGCATCTGCTCACTCCGCCTCTACTAAAATTGGGATGCTCAAGCAGGAAAAGCTGAGTTTGTCGAAAAATGTCAAAATACCCCAAAATACTGGTCTGAACTGCGTCCTATCGAAAGATACTGGGCAATAATTAAGCGGCATCTTAAGAAAGATGAAAGAGAAGCAAACTCTGTTGATCGCTTCAAGAAAGTTTGGTCTGCAGCACAACGAAAAGTTGCGGAGAAAGTTATACAGAACCTAATGGTATCAAGAGAAAAGTTCGAGCGTTCTTCCGAAATGAGAAGTAAATATTCACACTCACGTGAATTCGATCATATGTATTTTGATGTTCATTTATTTAAAGCAGACTTGAATTTTTGAATGATTTGAACAAATGAATTTGTTCGAAAATAAATATTTTCTTTTGACAAACAGGTGTCCACTTTTTTTAATGAACAGTTCTTATAACCATCAAAACAGTATCATCTTGATGTCAAATACTGGAAACATTGGACGTTTTAAATTTAGACAAGCGTCTGGACATATCTGTTGATACATTAGATCACCTTTATTTATTTCATAAGTAGGTCTTTTGTTTTTTTTTTTCTCAATTAATTACTGGGGGAGTGCACTTGAGAGCAAGCAATAAGGTAATTGTGAAAGCGACAGGCTTGAAACGCTAAGAAAGAAGAAGAATGAACTGTATGAAATCTGAGATTCTGAGATTTACAGTGTGTCTCACAATAGGTGTCACCTTTTTTCAGTCTTGGTTTATTTCAGCTGGGTAATTTTAACAGCGGAATTGATTATACCCCTTTGAGTGTATTCTTTTGACAGCTTATCGCTGAATATAAATAAGCGATTCCGTTTGTTTATGTTTATCAGCTGCCATGGAAGCCATACGGGCACGAGTTTTAAAATTGCATTTGCAAAAGCTTAGACCATGTCAAATATTCAATAGCCTTAAGCAGTTCGGAGTGAGTAAGCGTTTTGTTTTTTGTACCTTGGAAGAGTTCAAGGAAACTGGAAATTTCCATATTCAACACAAAGAAGGTGCCAGACGAACTGCCAGAATGAAAAAAAAGATCAAATGTGTGAGGGAGCGAATAAGACGTAATCCGTTCGTATCTGGAAGTAAATTGAGCAAACAATTTCAAATGTCCTCTGCTTCAATGAACAGGCTCCTCAGACATCAACTGGAATGCAAGCCGTACAAGAAACAAAGCAAGCCAGGGTCCAAAGAAGATTAAATGTTTTGATACGGCACGGTGACTGCGATATTTTATTTTCGGATGAAAAGCTCTTCCTCCTTCAGAACAGCCATAATCAACCAAATGATCGTGGGTATGGCAAAAGTCTTGCCAATATTCCAAGAGATAAACTAGCTGTAGACCACTATCAGAATGTATCGAAAATCATGGTATGGGGCGCCGTTTCATGAAAATGATAACTTCCTCTTCTTTTCATAGAACCTAACGTAAAAAACAACACTGAATATTACATCGAGCAGGTTTTGAAGAACCATCTGCTCCAGCTCACAAGGCAAAGAAGACACAAGCGTGGTGCGCGGAAAATTTGACCGATTTCATCACAAGCGAAGAATGGTCTGCATCTTCACAGGATCTCAACCCACTTGACTACTTTATTTGGGGTTATGTGCTTCAACATATAGGCCTTACGAAAGGGCTTACTTTAGGTCGATTCGAGAAACATTTGGTTGATATTTAGGACCAAATTCCTCAGGAAATCATGCGTGCAAGCTGCGATGGGTTTACAAAGCGTTTGCGCAAAGTTATCAAAGAAAAGGGCGAGAGATTCGAATTGAATTAATATGGTTAATTTCTATAACATGTATCTTTCGAATGAAAAATAAATGCTATTATTTGGTTGATTTGTTTTGCTGTAACCTCATTTTGTTTTAGTGACACCTATTGTGAGACACCCTGTATAATGCTTCATAAGACTTATGAATTTCAAAAGATATTCTGCGATAGTGTAGAGATTTTGAGCATCGGATTGTCAATTCTCCAAATATATTATTACTAAGGCTTGCTTCATTTAGAATTGGAACAAACTTTTGCTCATATTGTGGCGCTCCTGGTGGACGGGCTTGGAAGTTCTTGGCGCCCACGTGTCGGGCATTTTTTCAGCTTCACGTATGTATTTTTGACATTCCGCAAATCGACTGTACTTTGTAAACAATCAACATGGAAGCCGAAAGAAGGGAAAAAATTGTGCACAGCTATTTGGAAAATCCATTGTGGTCTGCATCTAGGCTAGCTAAACAGCTGAAATTGCCCAGAAATACCGTATGGCGCGTTATCAAACGGTATAAGGAAACATTGACGACGATTCGGAAGCCTCAAGCCAATCGTCGGAGTGGAACTGTCGACCGGAAACTGCGTGGTAAGATTTTGAAGACGATTAAGAGGAATCCTAATCTGTCGGACCGTGATTTGGCCAGAAAATTCGGTGCTGCCCATAGTACCGTGAGGAAAACTCGACTCCGGGAAGGAATCAAGTCGTATCGAGCTAGCAAACAGCCAAATCGGACCATAAAACAGAATAGTGTGGCCAAAATCCGTGCTCGGAAGCTATACGACCAGGTGCTGACCAAGGTCGACGGGTGTCTTCTGATGGACGATGAAACCTATGTCAAGGCTGACTTCGGGCAAATCCCAGGTCAAAAATTTTACTTGGCAACGGCTCGGGGGGATGTTCCAGCCAAATTTAAATTTGTTTTTGCCGACAAATTTGCACGAAAATTCATGATTTGGCAGGGCATTTGCAGCTGTGGCAAAAAAACGAAGGGGTCCAGGTTGTTCCGAAAAACCTTAACCCAAACAACTGCCCCCAGTTCCGCCCTATTGAGAAATACTGGGCAATCATGAAGAGGAGACTCAAGGCAAAGGGAAAGGTTGTCAAAGACATCAATCAGATGAAGGCCTGGTGGAATAAGATAGCTAAAACGATGGACGAAGAAGGAATTCGAGAATTCCTTCGAAACCATGACGAATAATTTTATCCGTATTTTTTCCTCAAAGTATGAAAAAACGCTACATTTGTATAAAAAAAAAGATCTTGAATTCAATAATAAATAACTGAAATACAGGCAATTGTTTTTGTTCCAATTCTATCTGAAGCAAGCTTTATGATCTCATACTGCCAACTTTATTGAACTAATTAGTTAATAACCTTCATTGTACTTATTCTCCAATTGGTTAGAACTAAAACTTCATCAAGCCCCTAACGTAACTACGTAATTGCTTAGAGCTTTGCTGCTCCGATCAGACCCGAAGCCACGTCAAAGTCCAAGCTTGAGTGAAGCAATCCAGCCTCACATCCCAATAATAAAAAAATAAAACAAGAATCAACCGTTGATCTCCCCGCCAGCGAAAAGAAACCAACAAACATCCAATCGACTCTGGTCACGTAGCAACATTAATTAATCTCCTCCATTTTTCCTCGGCATTGTGCTTTCCTCCTTTCCTATTTCTTTCCGAACTCCCAGATCCGGTTCATTATTTGCCAACGCGGCACAGAACAGCTCTTTTGGTTCACCCCGGAAGGGAATTGTGCTCAATTGGGCCATCATTGCCAATAGGCTACGAGCGAAAGTCCGGATCCAGTCTGGAAACTTTGACAGCGGAATAAAAATGGATCTGGAATTGTGACGGGAATTTTCTATTAGCGGATGTCGTCTGGCCTGTGGGATGAAAAAAATATACCAACTCGAAGATTATCCGATTCTCGAAATTATGCATAAGGCTTCCTCATTGATGGGCCATTTAAGGGCGGCGCAAAAAATCGGTTATATCCAAATCGTAAAACCATTCCTTCTCACAGGCACAGAAAACGAAAAAAGCGAAAAGCGACTCCACGGTAGACGACTATGGTTTTAAATTTTGTATGAGCAGCACCGTTGGAACCGGGCAAAACGGTCCTCCAGGCGTGACATTTTCTCTCCTTTTTCCACGAAATGGCCAAACTTAAACTCGGCGAATATTCGCTGTCCATCGAGGGACACATCGGAAGCTGTGACCTGGTTGTATAATAAAAGCCTTCTTCTATCGTGCGAGCGAGATTTTGGGACCGATTAACCTTCGTTCGGTTGTGTGTTATAGCAACAACAATATAACCGAGTGGTTAGAGCCTTTTTTTGTGTGCGGCGTGGGACCAAATTATGGAAACGCATGGTTGCTTTTGTTAGGTGTGAGAGGAACGTGCTTACTTTCCCAAATCCTGATCGGGATCCGATATAACAGCAATAAGGATTGATGTTTTGTAATAAAGAAAAATACGACTTGGTGGTTTCCGGGTTTTTTATTCAAGATAAACAATGCGTGATCCTTGATCAATGATGCAAGCAAGGAGCCTGAACAAAAAAAGAATCAAATTAATAGGACTATCAACATCGCATCAGTGATGCTTTTACCGATGGAATGATTTACCGCTGAGCAGGAAGGTTGTTAAACAGGTACTGTAATGATTGTGATGGGAACTTTTCTGCATTATTCCGATATGTGAGAAGAGCGCCTCCGACTGGAAAAAGGCAAATCTCGTTCCCCTGGAATGACAAGCCACAGAGTTCTGTCTGTCCTACAATCATTGCCGTCATCTCTGCCTTTATTTGTAGGGTGAACGGTCCAATTCAGAATCTCTTTGAGTTTGGCTGAATAATCAGTATGAAGTGGAATGTCAATCAATATTACATTTAAATAATAACAATGCGAGTTTCTCTTTGTTTACTTTGTGATAGTACGAACCACAAGAACTTCGTAAATCACGTCGAGTGTTGGATACTTAGGGCATCTTCAACGGTGGTCCAAATCGTGGATGGGATTTTTTTTTTAGACCAAACCCAAAAACACCGCTGCACCTGGTGTTGTAAATTTTGTTTAATACTGGATCTATTTTCCAAAACGCTACACGCTGCTTGATAATACCAATTAATAGGTAAAATTTCAGCTTTAGAGCCGAAAAGTGGCCGTGTTTGGTGCGGGTGATGCTGGCGCCGGACAGAAAGTGATGTTGCTCGCCTCGGATGCTGATCATTACCTCAGGCCTGCTAATTGCGTTTTATTTAATTCCTGAATAAAAAAAATGTCTCTTAGTTTTTTTACAGCGTCTGCATTCGGAAAATGATGATTAATTTTAAATGGGTAAATTCCGGGAATTGTGACTGTTGTGGATTTCATGACTAATTTGATGGCAAATTCTGATTACGATTAGTATTCTGATTACGATTTAGTATTCTTCGGAAATGAAAAATAATAAAGTCTTCAAAGTGAACAATCGTAATGGATTGGTCATGATTAGCGTTTTAATTAAATGCATGCATTCACACATTCATCTTCGGTCAAACGAAAGAGGTTTTCCTCGTTGTCTGCTAACGACGCACTTCTGGCAGTAAAAATGATTTGGCCGAACCAATGGCAAAAACATTGTGAAAAACCTCCGATCTCTGAAAGAAATCTTCTGATCTCTGATTTTCAACACGCTCATTCGGATGTACCCACAATTGAGTGAAGTTAACCCAAAATCATAAAAATTGGAACCACTCAAAATTGGGTTAGCGGGTTAAAACCAAATTTGGGTAAACCCACAATTTATTTGATATGACTCATAATTTCTAAGTGTGTGATGTGATAGGAAGCCACCACCAGCGTACAGTTCCTCCTAATGGCAAGATCAAACTATACATACCCGTAATCCTCACTATTCGTTTAATGAAGGGCCAAAAACGGGGGTGTGGACCCATAAGCATAAGCACTTACACGAAATCCACGGAGAGGAGAGAAATTTTCCTTCCAAAGAAACACTCTTGTTACAGGAGATGAACGAACAGTAAGCAATACACATTAGGATTTCCGTCTGGTGGTTTGTTAAAAATAGGGTTAGCAAACTCACTGAAGAGTGTCGGAAAATAATTAGACCTTCGCTGATCTCGATTTGATGATTTCCAGCGAGGAAGGCATAATTGTCATCCATGACTTGAGCCAGATAACCACGAATCCCTCATCCAGCCTACACTGCGTCTGGCACCCTGTATTCCCCCCTTAACCTTTGTTATTGAATGTATGTAGATAGTGTATATGATACAATATATGTATTAACAAAATATAACTGACAACCACTGGATTGTTACTGCAAAATAAAAATTGGATATCTATTAATATCTAAATAGTTCTGAAAAGCTCAAAAGCAGAGTTGATTTGATTTCAACGAAGA